>CM076577.1:1373517359-1373791868 GCA_034641835.2 Pinus albicaulis
TTATGCCACAATCCCAATATTTGGCCAACTTAGAAGACTGTACAGGGAAGCACAAATGAAATTCCTGGTTAGTAGCCCTGAAAAGCCTGAAAATTATCCTCTATACTCTGTACATACAGACCTGGATTCCTTTATCTTATGCAATGATGAATCTTTGGGGGCACCATAATCTGAAAACGTAGATACAAGCAAAGGTACACATGATGAAATAGAGCCAATGGATTTTAACATAATGGCTACCCTAGACTCAGAGGAGGAAGACGTAGAAAACTTTGAACAGTGCACTGAAACAACAACGCAAAGTGAACCAGAAACAGAATGCGATCAGCCAACTAGTCACCTCTCTGACTTCCACACCCATAACGAAAAACTAAACAGTCCACAGCCTAGTGCAGACCCTATAATGCAAAATAATGGCGAACCCAGCTGTAGGGAAAGAAATGATAACAAAAATGAGAGTGAACCCCAGTGGGAAATGAGTTTCGATGGGTCTTGCACAAGAAGAACTGCTGGAGCTGGGGTGTGGCTGCATAACACAGAGAATGACTACGCAGAGAGCCATGCTTGCAACCTGAACTTCAAATGCACGAAAAATATTGTAGAGTACGAGGCCCTAATCCTAGGTTTAAATCTGTTGAAGAAATTAGGGGCCCGTAAGATAGCCGTGCAGGGAGACTCTGTGCTTGTGATAAAATAGGTGAACGGTGAATACATAACCAAACACCCTAAGTTGAGGGCGTATAGGAACGATGTCGTAGATATATTGAAAACATTTGTTGAATACGAGTTAGTGTTTGTCCCCAGGAGTCAAAACTTCATTGCAAACGGATTGGCTTGCCTAGCTAGTTCATATCCTAAGACTCCAAGCGACCAACAAATTATCATACAAACCCGATTCAGACCTGCAGTGCCAGATAACGAAAAATATTGGCGGGTCTTCGAGGGCGATAAACAAATTAAAGATTTTTTGATGGGCAGGAACGAGTTTGAGTTTTCCGATTCAGACTCTACGTCTAGTGATAGTTGCCTAAGTGAGGAACCCTCAGACGAGGAAGAAACTCCACCCAGAAACGTAGAAATAAACGCTTTAAATGAAGAAACTGGAAATTCAACCACAGAGTGTGAAAACGCAGACAGTGAAGAAGTAGAGGTGTTGCAGGCCAAATATAAGAACATACCTCGAGGTCTGGCTCCGTTAGAAGACCTTTTTTACTTCAATGATGTGGCAAAAAAGCCCACCATTGAGCACGCAGAATCTGACGTAGAAGAATGCAATATAGGCACAGAAGATAAGCCCAAAATGATTAAATTAGCTCAGTCTCTTCCTGCAAACATGAAAAATAAATACATCTACCTTTTCAAGGAATTTGTAGACGTGTTTTCTTGGGGCTACGAAGACTTAAAGGCTTATGACACAAACATCATACAGCACAAAATACCCTTAAAAGAAAATCAGAAACCCTTCAAGTAAAAACTTCGTAGAATAAACCCGAAACAATTGCCTGCAGTTGAAAAAGAGATTAAAAGGATGTATGAGGCAGGACTAATAGTTCCCGTAAGGTTCTCCGATTGGGTTTCCAATTTAGTGGCTGTGAGAAAGAAAACAGGAGAGATCAGGTTGTGTATTGACTTCAGAAATCTTAATAGAGCCTCACTCAAAGATAACTACCCTTTTCCAAAAATGGAACACATTCTTCAAAAAGTAGTAGGCTCCAAGAGAATCTCCCTGCTAGATGGTTTCTCAGGCTACAACCAAGTCCTAGTTCTCCTAGAAGATCAACTCAAAATAGCCTTTACCACTCCATGGGGCACCTTTATGTATGTAAAAATTCCTTTTGGGTTGATGAACACTGGTGCAACCTTCCAAAGAGAAATGGATATAGCTTTTTCAGATGAGATAGGGCACTTCATTTTTATTTACTTGGATGACATAACAGTATATTCCAAGACTGAATAAGAACATCTAAAACATCTGAGGAAAGTGTTTGAAAAGTGTAGAAGGTTTGGTCTGCCACTAAATCCCAAAAGTACTATATTTGGGCTGTAATAAGGGAAGCTTCTTGGCCACATTATATCTGAAAAGTGAATTAATATAGACCCACAAAGAGTTGAGGGAATACTACAGATCACACACCCGAGAAACATCAAATAATTACAGTCCTTCATTGGGAAAATTAACTTCCTTAGGAGGTTTATTTCCAACCTAGCTGAACACCTTAGGAATATGACTAACATGCTGAAGAAAGGTGAGGGAGTTAAATGGACTGTTGGAGCTAAAAAATCTTTTGAATCAGTAAAAATTGCACTCACCCGAGCTCCTGTTCTGATCAGCCCAGATTTCTCTAAATATTTCCTGATCTTTTAATTTTCCTTTGAGCATACAGTGGCTGCAGTCTTGCTGCAGAAAAACGCAGAGGGAATGGAACAGTCAATTGCCTTTTTTAGCAAAGCACTAAGGGATGCACCCTTGAAATACAACATAATGGAAAAACAGGGCTATGCCTTAATCAAGGCCTTAAAGGACTTTAGGGTGTACATATTTCATTCTCACACCATAGCTTATGTGCCCAACATCATAGTCAAAGATATACTGTCCCAAGACCCAGATGGGAAGAGGGGCAAATGGATTACTGTGATTTTAGAATATGACCTTGAGATAAAACCCACCAAACTGATTAAAGGTCAGGGCTTAGCTCGACTAATGGCTGAATCAAACTTACAAGCCCTAGACATTAACATGGTAAATACCTTGGATGAGCAACAAGAATTTCCTGATCCCACTGTTGAGGAAAAGTTTCAGAGCTCTCCTTGGTATTCTGACATTTTGTATGTGCTTACACACCTCAATGCCCCTCCTGAACTATCAAAGACCAAGGCCAGATTCTTAAAGCTAAAAGCCAGGAGCTATTGCATAATGAATGAAGGCTTATACTGGAAAAATCCAAATGGCCTATTGCTTAAATGTTTGCCTGAGTCTGAAGCAGAAAGGATTAAACAAGAATTCCATGCAGGAGAGTGTGGAGGCCACCTGAACTGGAAAGCCACTGCAAACAAAATACTCAGAGCTGGCTACTATTGGCCTACACTCTTCAATGATGTCCATAAGATGATAATTTCCTGCCACAAATGCCAGATTTTTGAAGGCAAAAGAAAACTCCTCCCCTTACCCCTACAACCCATCACTGTTGAAGGTCCCTTTCTGCAATGGGGCCTAGATTTCATAGGGGAAATTCACCCTGCTTCTTCTGCACAACACAAATGGATCCTAATAGCCACAGACTACTTCACTAAGTGGATAGAGGCCATACCTACTAGGAATGCCACAGATTCAGTCATCATTAGTTTCCTAGAAGGTCATATCCTCTCTCGTTTTGGCTGCTGTTACAGGTCAAAATACCTCCTCATCAGCTCAGAGGGGAAGACAAATATGGAAGGAGTAAAAATACCTAAATTAAACCTATTTCTGCTAGGGTAACGCCTATTTATAACAACACAAGAGTGTTATAACACAGTTAATCAGTGAATGGGCCGCGTTAGTGGCTAGGGCAACGCTCTGTTTACACTGGAGGGAAGCGTTACCCATGTTTTAAGTTTGAATCGGGAAAAGCCCGCGGAGAATGATTTGAATCTCCAGCTTTCCCTCACAAGAGAGTCAGTTCACAAAAGAAACTGCAGAGCACCAGTTCATTATTGGTCATTGCTATAACAAGATTGAACTCAAAAGGAGGCAAAAGCATAGAGATTAAAGAAACATCTAAGTTTTTTCCATTCCAAACTAGTGGAAAGAGAAGGGCAACAATGGCTTTCTCCCTATCCTATAAGAAGGAGCTGAAGGCTCTTAATTCAAGGTCGAAGGATTGTTAAAGGTTTTGGCATACTTGTGGAATAGAGAATAAAGTTATATTGTGAAGGCCAAGAGTCAAAGAGGTTCCTAGAGAGCTTGTTGACTTGGACTTCTTCACTTGAGAGATAAAAGAGATTGGGAGACTGAGGAGGGCTTGGTACAACCGACGGTTGTAATCCTCCTTCTTTCAAAATCAATAGAACTGTGTTCGTTTTTTCCATTCAATGCTTAATATTGTCATTATTGTTTGAACATTTACATAGTATGATATGAATGGCTCAGATGTGTATAATTTATAAGTTCATTATATATTGACTTGATTGATAGGATATATGTTATGTTAGAAATTACACGAGTGCTTTGACTGATTGCAGGACCAAGATTTGGAGCTGGTGAAGAAGGACTCTTGTTTCGCTGCCTAGCGCTCTCCAAGGAAATCCAAGACTGTTAAAGAGGTAATTCTCTATCGCATTCCATCAAGTTATTTTAAGTTAATATGAACATGCTCATGCCATATTTGTGAACAGCACAGCTAATCTTACTGTCTGCCTCGGGCACCGGTAAGCCCTGAGAGGGATATTCGAAAACCAACAACCCAAGTAGTTTACCCTATAGCAGAATTGGCGACTCTGCTGGGGAGTTTCCCCATAGTTCCAGACTATTCCTTCCCTCCTCTCTTCTCCTCTGTTCACAGACCCTTCCAACCATTTTTGATGCCCAGTAGACATATCAAACACTCGCAGAGTTCAATCCTTTTTCTGTTTGACCAACTGAAGAAATTTGCCCTGGCTAACGCTACCTCTGTAGGTTTTCCAGTGCGTTATAACGCTGTCTCTGATTAAATACAGTGAGTTAGTAGCTGTCTTTACTCACAGAAAGAGTGTTACTCAACCAAAACCTTGTTGTTCACTATTGTGATGGTGTTTTAGTTGCAGAGTTTTTTGGCCATCAGTACCTTTCGCTGACTGAATCCTTGTGCTTGTCTGATAAGCTGGCATTTCTATTTGTTTCTCTTGTTTGAAAAGTCAGTGTCCAAAGCATTTAATTTTTAAGAGAATTTTTTTTTTTATTATTTTTCTGCATCTAGCTGAGTTTATTCTGAAATTTTCAGTTCATAGACTGTTTAAAAGAGGTAGATATAAGTCTGAATATTTAAAAGTTGAACTATGATATTTGAATGTTAGTGCATGGATGTTGAAAAGAAACCTCTCCCTATAGAAACACTCTTCATCGAATTTAATATCTAGAGCATGTTTTGCATGGTTTCTTGAGTCAGAGTCTCATCACATTTCATACGTCCACTCCCCCTCCGCAAGACTAATAATCAAGTACACTAAGAATAAAGCGATAATAAAATCAATCACATTACTCTTTTTTGAGCTCACACAAATAGTAGTTCAGGCTAGGATCTTGGGTTAGGAAAGTGAGAAAATCACCCAAGATCTCAAAACTTGAAACTAGAGTCATTAACGAGCGAAATCCTACTGCACTCATATTATTGGGACCGTTCCTTTACCGGAGCTCAGCGTGAGACAACACTTGGGTGCACAAGAAGGTAGCCCGCCTTCGACTGCATCCTGTGGGTGTGTTATATATTGGGGTTCCCTTCGGGGATGTCGAAACTAGATCGGGGATCTAGGTATTCTGCCCATATAGCACACTATCCTTGACCGTGGACCCCCCTGATGATGTCTGTGATTTGAGGTATCCTTAGTGGCCATACTTTTAGGGACTTACACAAGGTGACTGGGACGGGCTGTCCTGGTACCTGAAATAGACGAACCCACTCTGTCTTCGGTCTTTAGGAGGGTACTCGTCTTCACGAGAGTGCTTACACCTATCGTCTGAGGTTCGGGCGAAGCTCTAGAGTGACCGTAATTGTACTTTCGACCAACCCTCTCTGTATACTATTGTGATACTGGATTTCATCACCAGCAAACGGTAGTACTCAGACAGGGCACCCTATTCTGGCTGCTTGCTGATTGATTTTAGAGAGTCCTTTTTTCTTTTTTAGGTGTGTGGTTACTGTCACTGAGACTTTATAATACATCACAATTTATTAAAATTTGTTAAAATTAAACAGGTCACCGTGGCGTCCCCCGACCCACGCCGTCTGTCTAGACGACAGCAAGGTCTACCTCCTCTAACTATTGAGGAAGAACTGAACCTTGGTGAACCCGTGCCTTCTATGGAAGAGCAGTCTCCACTGACTAATCTTGATTATCACATAGCCTCATATCATCCGGAATTTCCGGAGGACCCTTTCACTGAAGGGGTTGTACCTCATTACAATCCTCCGCTCACTGATCCGTTGGGGCCTGTGATAATTCAGATTCCACCACGCCAAGATATGTCTTCGGCCGCACCAACATCCATTTCACCACCAGCATCCACTGAGTTGATGCCAATGGCAACCATCCCAGGTTCGCCACCATCCTCCCCGCCGGTGGTCAGTTCTATGCCATCACTGGGTAACTCCAGTAGTCAACATATACCTATTCCCAACCCTATGGTCATCACAACTGTCAGTAGCTTACCGAATCGTTCGGCATCTACTTCTACCGTGACCACGTTGGGACCCATGGTAGCTCCTCCCACGAGTATGACTACTTCGGTACCTTTTAGCAACCCTTTCAGTTGGAACCCTCTGCTGAGTTCAAACCCCTTGGCCTCTATGCCAGGGGGCAATGTCACCAGCACTCAGGTAGCAGGGAACATTTCACTTCCTCTGCAATCCTTAGGACAAATAGGACAACCTATCGTTAATACTTTTCCCTTAAGTGGTTCAAATATAGGTGTAGGGTCTATACCGTTGCCAAACTATGCAAGTAGTAGCATGCCTCCGGGAAACTCTATTGCATCCATTTGGACTAACCAACCCCAACCTCCATCTGGAATGGGAGGGCACTTTTATACTGGGGGCAACCAATAGTTCGCCCCGCAATACAACATGCCCTATGGACAGCAACCGTATGTCCCTACTCCTCCGCCTATAAGAATTTTTTACCAAAGTCCTACTTATCCTCCCGGTAACACATTGATGGGTGGACCCTATGGTCTAAATAGTCAGCCCATACTGCCTTGGTTAGATTCGGGGGAAAATCCACAATTTCCATTCTTGGCAGCTTTGGACATCCCCGATATCCATAAACTGACTAATGATCCCATCAATCACAACCCTCTTTGGCCTCCAGTACCGCATAAGATTCCTTCCGACATCCCGAAGTTCGACGGGAAACAAGGGGACGACCCAGCCGCACACATCACTACCTTTCACCTATGGTCTATATCCAATTCCATGGTAGATGATAGTGTCCGACTTCAACTATTTCCCTGCACGCTTACAGGCAATGCTGCCAAGTGGTACATTGAATTACCACGCGCCACCATCAATACGTTTGGTGCTTTAGCAACGGAGTTTCTAAAGAACTTCCAACTACCAATTAGATTTGAGACCGGAACGTAATTATTAACCTCACTCCGCCAAGACACCGCCACCCACATCTCCGATCACATTCATGAATGGAGATGTAGGAGGAGGCTAGTCAAAGCGCTAATTCCAGATCATCTCTTAGCCAATTGGTTTTGCAAGTCTCTCTTACCCCACATAGCTAAATACATTGGCCTTTTTGGTGTGGTTACAGAAGATCAATGCATCCACCGTGCCCAGCATTTAGATTTAATCTATTCACAATTTGGCATGTTGTATGATTTGCTCCCCCATGCCCCTGGCAACCCAAATCCTCTGGCTACTCAGAAAACTGGAGCTCATGCTGATGGTCTCGTTGGCACGATCTCTGACATAGCCACAAAGCAGTCTCAGGGGCAAGCCTCCTGGCCATCTTCAGCTACCACCGCCCCTCACCAAATTACTACTCTTCCCACCACTGAGATAAATTCGGTATAAACCTCACAAAAACCTAGCGGGAAAATAAGAAGAACAAGAAAAAGTCATCTTCTTCGGAAGAGCAGTTGGATAATCAGAATAACACTAATCAGAAAAATGCTGCCAAAAATGACAAAGGGAAGGATAAACCCATGAAATTTCCTTGCAAAATCTGTGCAGAGGACCACTTGACATACAAATGTCCTCAGCTGCAGGAATGCACCGATTTTATTGCCAACAAGGATTCTGGGCAAACACCTGCCATTCTTCATAATCCTTTCCCTAATCAACAACAGCAACATCAACACATGGTTGACAATCCGCCACAACCCCATCAACGGGGCAATGGTGGTTCATATCCTTCCGGCGAAGGACCATCTGCCATTTATGGCATTGAGAGTGTTGACCTTCAAACTCGAGCTAAGATTTATGGAAACCCTACCATAGATGCTCAAGAACCTGGTACTAGTTCAAATCCACCGCCGCCAAATGATTTGCATATCGAACGGCCTACTGCTGACCTCGTGATTCGTCCCCCCAAAGGGACACTTCGACGCATGACTCATAACACCTCTGCACGTGCAGCCCAAAACTACAACATTGTAGAAGATTTGGCGCATGCACCGTCAGCTATGTCTGTTCTCGAAGTATTACAAACTTGTCCAGCACAAAGGAAAGCCTTGCTTTCGGCCATTGGTGGAATAGACCCCCAGGATTCCATGCTAGCTATCTTTGATATGGAAAAGGCTAAACCTCGCCTCTCACACCAACTCGCATTCCAGGTGCAGGTTGTGTCAAAAGGGAGACCAATCCATCGCATTGTCATAGACGAAGGTGCTTCGACCTACGTTATGTCACAAGCTTGCTGGCTCAATTTAGGTTCTCCTACCCTCACCCCGCCATCGAATTCCCTCAAAGCTTTCGATGGCCACACTTTCCTCCCAAAAGGATACCTTGCTAGCTTTCCCATCACTCTGAGTGGGAAAATGGTAAATGTGGACATTGAAGTCGTAGAGCGTCATCTAGACTATAATCTATTGCTTGGTCGCAGTTGGTCGTATGCCATGACCACCATTGTGTCTTCGGTTTTCCGACTCATCCTATTTCCATTGGATGGGAAAATAGTCACAGTGGACCAGCTATCCTTCTGCACCCCTGATTATGCCACGTTACCAAGTAGCATTGTACCCCTAATAGGAGGCTTTCCTGACTCTTACGTCAGTATCGGTACCGGTCTTCTGAAGGCATCTTCCCTACTGGGTTGTTTTCCTCTCCCACCGCCATTGATCCCAAACACGATTGCAATGATATCCACCACTTTGGGTGGCTCTATCGACCCATGGATCATTCCGGCACCTTCAGACATTGATTCCTACGGAGATCAGATGCCGGTCTCACCAGTCGAGTTGGCTTACCAAGCCATCCAAACCGCATATGAACCCTCCACTGCTATGGTTTTGACCGAAGGTACAAAACTCCCTGCCATCACCGTTCTCTCTAAGGATCTCCTCAATGAAGTCTTGCATACAAACGAAGCTATTCGAGAGATCATGTCTCTAGAAGAACGACCTTGGGGAGAGTTTCACCATCGCGCTTCGATAATTGACTCGGAGGCGATAAAAACTTAAATCCCATCCTTTGACCAACCTGAGGTGGTCCCCTCTGCTTATATGACTATTCAAGCTATCGATTCAGAAGGGAACATGGGTAATATTTCTGAGACAATGCGCATTGATATCTCGGTAAAATTGGGTATCGTGGAAAATGTTCAAATTGGAGAAGCTTGCAATCTTGAGGAAATTGTGTGCTTCACATCCATTTTCAAAGAATTCCGCGGTGTGTTTGCTTGGTCTCACAAGAAAATTCCCGACATAGATAATTCTATTGACGAGAAAGAGATCAAGAAATTCCGAGCATTCTTTTTATGGTATTTTTCTTGCTCGTTAATCCAAAAAACCTCGAGTCCTCTTCTTCGGGCTCGTTAAACTTACACGAAGAAGCTTCGAGCATTCTTTTTATGGTATTTTTCTTGCTCGTTAATCCGAAAAACCTCGAGTTCTCTTCTTCGGACTCGTTAAACTTATACGAAGTTGGCATCGAGCGTTCTTTTTGTATGGTCATTTTCTTGCTCGTTAATCCGAAAAACCTAGAGTTTTCTTCTTCAGACTCGTTAAAATCATGAAGAAGCACTGAGCTTTCTTTTTAGGAATCTTTTTCTCGCTCATAAAACTGAAAAAACCCCGAGTTTCCTTTATTGGGCTCGTTAAACTCCCACGACAAAAAATGATGGAGCCATTCTTTTTTCTTTTTCAAAGCTCTTTAAACTGAAAAAATAATCGAGTTTTCTCTGCGTGACTCGTTAAAATTTCACGGAGGTAATCGATTTTTCTCCGCGCGACTCGTTAAAATTTCACGGAGGGCACCGAGTTTTCTTTGTTGGACTCGTTAAAATTTCACAAAGAATGCTGATTTCACTCTGTCTCCTCGTACTCATAACAAAATGAGGTAGACGTCTATCGAACATAGATTTCTCACTTTTCCGGTTTCGATGGAATACCTTACGGAAAATGAACTGTTTCTGGCTTACTATTATCCCTTTACCGTGCCCGGTTATCAAGACATGACAAATGTACCCCAATGGAGTCGTCTTTTATGATATTTTTCAGACTCTCTAAACATGAAAAATTCACCGAGTTTACTCATCTGGACTCGTTAAACCTAATCAGATGGGGCACAGAGTTGTCTTTCCTGACATTTTTCAGACTCTCTAAACATGAAAAATTCACCGAGTTTACCCGTTTGGACTCGCTAAACTTAATCAGACGGGGAAAAATTTGGAAAAAATGGATACTACCTCTGTTACATTTTCAAAAAGGTCGATTTGGCAGCAAAATTCTTGAACATGGCACTTCCCAGAAAACTCTTTCGCAGTTAGCCGAACCCTACCATCTATGAGTATTAGCCTTCATTTCCCAGTGTCCCTGCACCGGTAAAATCCTAACACACTCTTTGGTGTTCATCAAGCTTCAAATACCTAGTACCCTGCTAGAGAGCCTTCTATTGTTCAAGCAGATCTCGCTATCTACTGCTCCTGTTATCAACCAAACCGCTCATTATGCCAGAAATTATTTGTCGTCCGACATTCCCATTTCCTCTTCACTATCTCAATCATAAAAAAAATCATTTGGTTTCTATTTCGTGTTGACTGATGTAGGACGCCTCAGTGCCTACCTTTCGACAGATCTCTTCCTATCGACTTCAACATCTTATCTAGGAAGTTGATCCAGAAACCCATCAGTACTTGGATACTTGCAGACATCAGTGGCAGGTAGTCTTGTGTTTGATCAGGGGTCTTCATCATTGGCTCCTGGTCGAATGATTCTACGAGTGTTCGACTTCAACTCATTTTATTCACACTCGCTAGATTGTACTGTGCATCTTAGGGACCATCATCATTATCGGTGGCCACCTTTGCGTCTGTTAACAATTTTCATTATCGACTGGTAATCAGACGATTTCTCACATGTTCGACGACAACTCATTCATTCACATGTTGAGGAATATGTAGTTTAAGTGAATCGGCGGTCAAGACCTTGGGGCAAAGGCTACATCATTAAAGTTGTGTTTCCTTCCCCAAGTTGCGATATTGTTTATGGAGACAGCTTCTTCAGCCTGATCATGTTATGACAGACACTTCCACATTGTGCCTATCGGTGGACAGATTCCTCATATCTCCATCCTAGAGAAATCATGTTGTTTAAGCTACTGAGCATGGGATATGCCCGACTCAAGGCAGATACTATATTTGCTGACATATGTTGTTGTTTTAGGTTTTCCTCAGTCTTTCAATCTCTTTATCTCTACACAAATTATAAAGTATTTCAGCCATCGTCTTCGTCTCTGACCTCACACTTTAGGGGGCATCTGTTACAGGTCAAAATACCTCCTCATCAGCTCAGAGGGGAAGACAAATATGGAAGGAGTACAAAGACCTAAATTAAACCTATTTCTGCCAGGGTAACGCCTGTCTATAACAACACAAGAGCGTTATAACGTAGCTAATCAGTGAATGGGCCGCGTTAGTGGCTAGGGAAACACTCTGTTTACACTGGAGGGAAGCGTTACCCGTGTTTTAAGTTTGAATCAGGAAAATCCTGAAGAGAATGATTTGAATCTCCGTCTTTCCCTCACAAGAGAGTCAGTTAACAAAAGAAACTGCAGAGCATCAGTTCATTATTGGTCATTACTATAACAAGACTGAACTCCAAAGGAGGCAAAAGCATAGAGATTAAAGAAACATCTAAGTTTTTTCCATTTCAAACTAGTGGAAAGAGAAGGGCAACAATGGATTTCTCCCTCTCCTATAAGAAGGAGTTGAAGGCTCTTAATTGGAGGTCGAAGGATTGCTAAAGGTTTTGGCATACTTGTGGAATAGAGAATAGTGTTATATTGTGAAGGCCAAGAGTCAAAGAGGTTCCTAGAGAGCTTGTTGACTTGGACTTCTTCACTTGAGAGATAAAAGAGATTGGGAGACTGAGGGCTTAGTACAACCAACGGTTGTAATCCTCCTTCTTTCAAAATCAATAGAACTGTGTTCGTTTTTTCCTTTCAATGCTTAATATTGTCATTATCATTTGAACGTTTACATTTCATGATATGAATGGCTCAGATGTGTAGAATTTAGTAGTTCATTATATATTGACTTGATTGATAGGATATAGGTTATGTTAGAAATTACACGGGTGCTTTGACTGATTGCAGGACTAAGATTTGGAGCTGGTGAAGAAGGACTCTTATTTCGCTACCTAGTGCTCTCCAAGGGACTCCAAGATTGTCAAAGAGGTAATTCTCTATCGCATTCCATTCAGTTATTTTAAGTTAATATGAACATTCTCATGCCATATTTGTGAACAGCACAGCTAATCTTACTGTCTGCCTCGGGCACCGGAAAGCCCTGAGAGGGATATTCGAAAACCAACAACCCAAGCAGTTTACCCTATAGCGGCTGCCCAAGGAAAATAATCACTGATAATGCTGCTGCTTTCGGATCCAAGAAAATGGTTGATTTTTGTCACAGGTTTCAAATAGCGCTTGTTCATTCAACTACCTATTACCCTCAAGGTAATGGATTAGCTGAATCATCAAACAAGAGTCTGGTGATCATCATCAAAAAGCTGCTGGAAGAGAACAAAAATTCATGGCATAACAAGCTAGTACATGCTTTGTGGGCTGACAGGCTTACAACAAAGAAATCCATTGGCATGTCACCATATCAGCTTGTCTATGGGACAGAACCAGTGTTTCCTACCAGCCTTGGGGTACCAGTGATTAAGTTGGTCCAGGAGATTCAAACAGAATAAGATAGTATGGTGAGAAGGATAAAGCAGACAATTCATCTCCAGCAAACAAGGGAAGAGGTTTACAGCAGAGTAGTGAAGGTTCTGGAAAATATAAAGAAATTGTTTGACAAAAGAACCAAAGCTGCTGATTTCAAAATTGGGGATAAAGTTCTGAAGTGGGACTCAAGAAGAGAGGATAAAGGAAAGCACAGCAAGTTTGACAGTCTGTGGTAAGGTCCATACATCATCCAGGCCACTGTGGGCCCAAATGCCTTCTTCCTACAGGAATTAGATGGTACAGAGTTGTTTGGGGGTCCTATCAATGGCAGGATGCTCAAACACTACTTCTGTTGATTTTCAATTTCCAGTTTTCAATTCCATTGTACATACCATTGCAGTTTTTGTTTTCAAGAAAAAGGAAAAAATGTTTCAAAAAACAGAGAGAAAGAAGAGGTTCAGACATGCTCAAAACATGAACCTCTGAAGTGCAAAGGATTGGCTCTAATATGATCAAAACCTGAGCCAAGGAAGTGAAGATAGTTGGCCCAAACATGCCCAAAATCTGGACCAGCAAAGAAGAAGAATAATCAGCTCTAACAAGCTCAAAACAAAATTTTAAATGAAGAAAAGAAAGTGACTCTAACAAGCCCAAAACTTGAGTCACAAAAAAGAAAGAAGGATGCTTCAAGATTTCGGATTTCAAGCCTTCACAGTTTTGTTTTCAGTTTTCTGCAATTTTCTGTCCATGTGCAACTGTATTTATGCCTTGGATCTACAACAAACTAGACTGTCTAATCCTAGTTTGGCTGTTTTTAAATTTCTGTTGTAGAATGTAGAGAAGAAATCTGTCGGACAGTTTAATCCCAGCAGATAGTAGATTAGGTAGAGAAACCTATGGGACCAACAGTTTAATCTGGTCTCATGGAGTAATAAGGGTAGATTTATAATAGGTTTATTTTCCTATTTGTAAAAAATGAATGATGTAAAGGGTTTGCAAGTCCAAATGCACCCTAGAAGAAGAAAAAATGATAGGACTGTAGTGTGGGTAGGTAGATTGATTGGGAAAGTTTTTCTGCTAAATTGATGTCTTCACAATTGTGGCAGCTGAAAATAAAAGAAGAAGGTGGCTTAAGCAGCAGGCATCTGGCCTACACCAAAGATAATTTTCTGAATTCTTGACTCCTTCAAGAAGAAGCCATCCCCATGTGGAGCCACTGTTAGCCCCCCTATAAATTTTTGACAAAGCAAATTAGGGGGCTAAATTGTTTTTGAGCCTTCAAGGAATGCATCTCCCCTGAAGACACATCATCCTTGAAGTCTCCTGTGCCTTTGCCTTTGATAAATTTCCCTCTGTTGACTCCCTTTATAAGGTCTCATTGATTACATAAACTCTGCTCCAAAAGGCATATTTAACCCTTATATCCCTGCAGAATGTCCCTTTTCACCTCTTCTTCATTTGTCAAAACCCCTTTTCTTTACCCCAAAATCACCCCCCTAATCCTTCTAAACCTCTCCAAAAATTCCCCCTTTATGGTCCCCTTAATCTCCCCAAATCCCCTTGAAAACCCACCTTTACCCTTTGTCTAGCCAAATTCTCACCTTTGTTCCCTATCGCTACCCTCCTTTGGCTTTAAAATGCACTGAAATGGGTTAAAAACCCACTTTTAACATTATAATAGGGCTAGCACCTTTCGGCCAGCCCCCTCGGCTTTTCTTCCACCTTGTGACCTGGGTGCCGAAACCAGGTGCTAACCAAAAAAGTGCTCATCTCAATTAGTATCGGAGGCAATATCAACCATCAATCGGCGCAGATCGGACGGTCTGTGTTAACTCTACAACGCCCGTGGTCTACCCCGTCATTCCCCTCCGATCGCCTTTCAGCCGTTCATATAACCGCAGATCAACGGTCCGCAGTACATCCGTCCCGGTGGTCCCCGCCGCAAACACTGTACATAAACCACCCGGTTTCTATTGCACCACCTTTCGGAGGAAGGTGATTTTTCCCATTGCCCAGCGATTCCACTGATCAAACGACGCGTGTCAGGCACATTGTTTCAAAACCATTACCTCATCGCACATTATCGTTCATCCGCGGATGCGTAGCGATATCACTGTGAGCTGTTCGATCTGAGGCAGCCCATCCAACGGTTGTTGCTCCCCGAAGCTGCGTGGAGGTTAGCTCGAGGAAACCATACTCCTGGCCCATTGTCCATCGCCCTCTGATGCATTTTTCACCGTTGATCTCCACCGAGATCGGACGGTCCAGATTCAATCACACGCCCGTCATTGACCCGAGCCCGCCACGTCATCCGTCCACGTATCTTCATCGTTTTTCTCGCCCATCCCCTTTATAATCCATTCAAAGATTAAATTTTAATGTTTTACGTTAAAATGTCTATCTCGGCGTCTTCTCGTGCATTTCCTATTGTCCCATGGTTTTCCTCCACAGTATCCGCTGCATTCATCGTCCACGTCCAGGCCACGCTGCCACCTTCACAGTCCCTGTCACAGTGATAGAAAACACAGGAAAAGACCGTGTGCAAAGGCAGAAATCATGAAGAAAACCCGAGGAGGTCCTACAACAGGACTTGCATTAAAAGACCAGGGTATTACTATGTGAAAATGTCCTGGCGCCATTAACACACATATTTCATAGTCAGAGATTTAAATTAAGCAACAGAGAGCTTAAGGCATGCAAATGAAGAGATATAAGCCTTATGTTCAGAGATTTAAAGGTAAAGAATCAGATTGAAGACCCATGGATCACGCAGAAGGTACAACACGCAAAAATTCATGAATATCAGGGTTTGCACACCAGCAGAATGTTTTTCCCCATAAAGGACAGAATGCCCATGCATATTTTATTCTATATCGTGTTCCTAGAGGTTTTCCTAGCCCTACAGCATTCCTACGCTATCAGAAGCATTAGTTGCACAGCATGGCAGACTCGAATCATTGATTTATTTTTGTTTAATTTTCCAGAAGTACTACAGAGTACTACAGCCCAAGTACATCAGAGACATACCTGGAGTTAATGGAAACCTGACGAAGACCACTCCTTCACCTAAGGGTGTCCCAGATTAAAAGCTCAGAATTTAAACAGAATGGGCTTCGGCCCTCTTTCTTTACTGAATTTTTAATGCTGCATTTAGTTTTCACCTACCTCCTCAGCCCATCTTTCTGCTATAAAATTTCATGAAGAAACATTGTAAAGGTTGTTGATCAGTTATCAGAAGAATTGCAAGTAGTTTCTTTTGAGACACAGTCTCTGTGTAAAGTTGTAAGATAGGCTGAGGAATATGATTTCAGACTGAGTATTCAGCTATTGGCAATGTTGTACTTGACTGGTATTGCTATTTAATATGACAAGCACATTTCTTTGGATCCTGATCTAAAGCAATGATGATGTTTTTCTATCTCTGTGTTTTAATTCATTTCATTTCGTTTCTGTTGGCTTGCATCAGAATATTGGCATAGGATTTACCCTTGTTAGGTACCCTATGTTTCTGCTCTCCTTGCCATTAATGTTTTTCTTCTGAATGTGTTATCTAAGAATTCATTTCAGATAATTTAACCAGTGTAGTGGATGTTATTGCCTACTCTCTGATGTATGAGTTAAATGAATCTGTTCTTAGATGTTTCTTGTTAAGGATTTAGCTGGAAGATTTGGGAACACTGGGGATTAGAGTTAGCCCTGTCCACTAGGATCCTTGTGTGACCAGCTGGTCTTTAACTTTGTGCCCTGAAATCTGTGTTGTCTCCTCATCCCCTCCCATTCCGTATCATACTGTCATCTTTAAGATCCAACGTTTTAGATGTCTAGCCCAATTGAAAGCTTGCCTATTGATTAGAAAGCAAATCCTTTCCTGACTCCATTGCCCAATGGTTTTGAATGCTCCCTGGAATACTTCACCTCTGCCTTATTCCTCTTTGCTCGTCCTTGTCTTAAATTGAACCCTTATTTCCTGATAACCAGCAACCAAACAAACAAACCCTGTGCCTATAACTAGCCTAACATCTTAAACTTTGAGCTTCAAAGACATAAAACCTTTGCTCATATAGAGAGATCCCTCTCTGGACCCAGGAGGGCTAGATCCTGAGGTCTGAAAGTGGTTTGATGTTGTCTCATCTTTTGGTCTTGCCAATCCGGCCAAAACATGGGAACCCCAACAGCTGCTATACTCTGCTAGTATTTGGAGAGGGTTCTTTTTGAGTTCCCATTTGTTGATGAATGTTTGATGCAAAGCAGGGAGATAATTTATGCTGTTAGGAGGTAGGTTCTTAAACCATTTCTTTATATCTCCTCCTAAACTTTGGGCGAAGATCCTCATCTTCACAGTTTCTTCTTCTATCTCCATGTAATCGAATGCATCATCCATCCTATCTACATGATGTTGAGCTGTCGTAGACTCTTTTCCAGTGAAATGAGGGATTTTGGATTGGTAATCATTTGGTAAGGGAAGTAGAGGTTGTGATAACACTAATGGGGCATACCATGTTACCATGGCTAGAAATAAGGGTCGATTTACAAGAGGTGGATTTACAAGGGTGAGATTGGGCTGAACAGGAGTGTTTTGCACAGTGGTAGTATGAATTGGAGTGGAAGAAACACTTGGGCCAGCAAACTGATTTTGAGCAGACTTGTTATGGAAGAGCCTAAAGTGATGAAGAAGTTGGGAATCAGGAGGAGTGGAAGGTGAGGCTTCTCTACTGAAGCTTTGTTGCAAATCTTCAATATCAAGATCTACTTTGCTTAAATCACTTTGAGATCTAGTTCTAAATATGTTCTTTGTATGATGTAAATCAAAGTGTAAATCCTCTAAGACAGCAAGGTTTTCAGGGACAAATTTTGTTCTTAAGAGGCTCCTATTAGTAGTTTTTTTTCCAAATCTAGAAGTCTGCCACAGAATTCTTTCTAGATTATCAACGATTAAAGGAGGGTTTAGGTCTGGACGGGATCTAGTGTTGATCCTATGTGAAGCCAGACTATTTTTCAAAAATGAGAGAGGTTAAAGTTTTAATAACTGTTTTTGGGATTTTTTTACCTCTCACGATGTTTTAATAGGCTTCTAAATTTCTTCAAGGCTGGTTAACACAATCCTAAAGAGAACTAGGGACCTAGATGAGTAATAGGCCTACTGGGGCTAGTGGAGTCGCCAGGTGGAAACTATTTAGCTTCTATGAAGGTAAAAAATTGGATGGTTCCACCACCATGTTTATTATGAAGCCAAACTAAAATGTTTTTGGGTTTTTCTAAGTTATTTCGGTCTTATAGGTTATGACAGTGTCCTAAATCTGATTTAACACTTAGCTAAGGTGTTTAAGCATACAGAGTTCACTCTTATGGCTTGGTAACTGATTGCTTCAAGGTTTGATAAGGTCTTACAGGAATCCTAAGGGTCACTTAGTTTTTCACTGATTCAATTAAGTGCTATCATGATTACCATTTTTGTTAGGTGGTGCTTGAAGAAGGCTACTTATGTTATACTGGACAGGGAGTGTTTTGCGTTAAATATTTTACTTAGTATCCCACTGTGATCGCCATTATGTTGGTGTCCCGTGTTTTGATAGTTTGGAAAATCAAAGGACAAGGCAACATCAGAACCAATCTTTAGAGTTACAGGATCTAGTCCTCCTGATCTCAGAGAGGGATCTCTCAAATTATTTGTTTTTGCAAAGGTTTATCTTGTGTGCTTTGAATATTGGTTTTAGACTAGTTATTAAGTGCAGATGTTTGTTTGTTTGGTTGGTTGGGATTGATAGAGCAGAACATAAAAGTTCTAGGAAAGATAGATAGAAAGGGGAAATGTCAGTTTCATTGGGCAATGGAGTCAAAAAGAGGTCATGAAAAACTTATCAATGGATATGGGATATCAAAGGGAAAATCTAACTTGGCCGCAGGATCCTTTGGTTTGGAATGAGATGGACATCAATGATTTGGAAAGAGAAATTTAATTCTCAACAAAGGAAATTTGAAAGCACAACTTGAACAATAAAGAGCTCTTTGATAGATAGGGATAACCATGAATTCTACAAATCACACTTTAAGCAAATAATGACTTCAAAACAACTTTTGAAATGAAATCTAAGATTCGGGGAACACCCTATTTCCTCAAATATTTTACTTCAAATGACTTAGAAAACATAAAAGATTCACTGATAATTACATTCATAGAAGAGGGAACACCTAAATACATCTATGATCACAACTATAAAGACCTTTAAGCCAACTGTTCAAGCAAGGACAAGGGGCATGATCAGAACAAACCTCCTTGGCTCACTGTAAACAAAGATACTTCAAAGGGAGACTTCAATAACAGCCTTTAAGTGGCAACAGACAAGCACAGAAAACCATAAATCATTCTGAAACCAACTTTTCGAACTATTAGAGAAATAAACAAGAATGGAGACTAAAGAGAGAGATTAAAGACTCTAAAATACTTCAACAGAAGAAAACATAAAACAGTGAAGGATAAACAGGTCTAAGGTGCTTCCAAGAGTCATTTCTTAGCCTAAAACTTTCATTCTACTGCAGTAAGAATTTATGGAACAAAATGAAAATAGGGGAAAACATTAAACAGTTCATAATACTTCACCAACATCCAAGCTCATGGATCCAATGATAGAGCTTTCTCAAGAACAAGCATGCAACAACATTATCAAGGCTTCCAAGACTTCAATTTCTTCTTCAACTTCAACAGACTATGTATTGTTTCAGAGAGTTTCGGTATTACAACTAGTAATCAACCAGCCAACCAACAACATTTACAATGGATTCCTAAACAAATTTTTATAGAGGGATGAAGAGGTTGGAAGAGAGAAAAGAAATTTTGAGTTCAATTAATACAGTTAATGCTTCTCAGCCTTTGAGGGGCTCAAGGGATAAATTTACAGATATTTCCTATATTAATTGGTTTGCATTAAGTAATTAAGCTTGCTGGAAGCTTATGTTGACTTTAAGGCTTTGTGTCATATTTTGCAATAACTCTGTTGATAGTTTATATTAGCTTCTTTGATTCTAAATAAATATTCAGATGTAAGGGGCAGATTTGCTTTGTTTTGGTCATTACTTGGCCTTTGTTTGAATGTTGTTAAGTCACAGGTGGCAATTTGGTAGCTGAGAGGAATCAATTTGCCTCTGATGTGGCAGTGGAGGCATCCTCTATCCGATAAATATCCTTGATTTGTCTTTAACTTTGTTTAATTCAATGGATTAGGCCTTTGATAATCGAATTTTAGCCGTAACCCATTAAACTGTATAGTTAATGTTTAATCCTTCATTTCTGCTGTGTCTAGGTCTTCGACACTGATACTCTTTGATTTGATTTAATATTATTGTGTCTTGTTGATGTGCAGGTGTGTACAAGGTCCATATGGCATCAATTCCCATGAGTCATCGATGAAACGTGAAAACGAACCCTGTATATGGCTTTCTTTAATGATGAACGAAAGTTTCAAGGATAGAGACCCTCGGCTCTCATTTTCTTTTAAAACATTTGAAAAACCCTTTTAAATCCTACACAATACAAAAACAATTAATAAATCCTACATATTTGGTAAAAAATTCTTAGGAGGCTGTGGGGAGGAGCGTGGTCGTTGGATGGCAGCATCCGACGGTGGAGATTTGCGCATAGTGTTCAAAGGAGAGTGGTGGGAAGAAATAAGTCAGTTACTTCGATCTGCAGAGATCGACGGTCAGGATTAATCGAGAGAAAACATAATGCAAGTGGTCACATTATGGAAATTTGAAATAAAAACAAAGGAAATAGGCGAAATTTCCTTTGGCTGAGGTAAAATGCACAATAATTGAAAATGGGGTTTTGGGATGATCGTGGGTCGTCAGATGAGAGCAAGCCATGAGATCAACGGTGGAGAAAACATGTTAAAACCCTTTAGAAAAGGTCGAGGGCGATAGTGTATGGCCAGATTAGATCAGATCCATTGATCTGCAGAGATCAATGGTGGGAGGCGCACGCGATGAAACACAATGGAAAAAAGGGAAAGTGGTTTCGAGGATGAAAACCACGGGTTTCACGCAGTGAAAAGGTGGGGAAGCGGTTTTGCCTTTTTTAACATGATATGCATTCCCTCTTGACACGTGGCTTCTTAAAACCACTTATATCGTGCAGCCCTCAGGAAATTAACCGTCACGCTGAAAGTTACACGATATTGAACGTCAACCGTTAGATCTGGGGCCTCAGATCTAATGGTGGGGGAGCGAGCACGATATAGGAAATATGCACGGGTGGAAGGAAGATGGGTGGTTTCAATATGGGCCGTAGGATCAAATATTTGGACGGCGGAGATCAGATCTGGAGGGAGGCAGGACCCACATGGGGCAGGCCTGTCGGGATTAATACGAGCCGTTGGATGTAGAAGATCGACGGCCAGGATTGAATCTGGGGTTAAAACGAAATAATATACAGGCGGAGAAAGGATGAAGAAGGACCGTTGATCTGCAAAGATCAACGACTGTGATTTGGCCGACAAACATTATGAACGGGGCTACATGTTTTTAAAGCAAAGTCGGAAAATGTGATCTGGACCATCCGATCTCGACACGTGGACGGTCTAGATGTAATCGTAGGTATGCGATCGGTGGGGAAGAACTTTGACTAGTGCTGATGCGATTGAGCGCTAGCCGTCGATCTACAGATCAAATCAACAGTGGAGGATGCGTCGGAAGGTGACCAATCGAGGCTGGGGAACAAATGCGCCCGATAGGAACCTGCGATGCGATTTTGCGCCGATCGTTTGATCGGCTTTAGATCAACGGTGGGGATTGTCTCAAATATTGAACAGTGGAAACCCTTCAAAACTTTATGAAAACCAAAAAATTAATGAAACACTAAGGTTTTGGCTTTGGAGGCGGGTTATGTATAAAGACTTGGCGCCCGTCTGCGGGGTCGTGGGTTTATATGAAAAGCAATAGGCCCGGGGCTTTATATATAGAAAGGGCCAATCGAGATCGGGCCTTCGTGCTTTTCAATCTACCCATTTTGATTTTCTCCGATGCAATTAGCGCTTCGGGACTTTAACTTTTGGTCCCGGGCGTAGGTTTACATAGAGAGGGGCGGAGATTTGTACAGCGGGGCTCAATCGCATTGGAACTTTGATGCGGGGCTTTTCAATCTACCCATTTATATTAAAAAACGTAACACTGGTGGGTCTAGACTAAGACTTAGGAAAAAGCGGGCTTTTGACTTTACAAAGGAAAAAATGCATCGAAGATGGCTTTAAAACGTTTTAAGAAACGGATGTGGTCCCATGGGTTATATGAAATAATAATATGATCGGGGGGGGGGGGTCTAAACAAAGGGCTTAATCGCATCGGAGGCTTTTAACATGGCAAATAAACTTGCGCGCTCCGATTTCTCCGATGCGATAAGCGCCAAATGGGCTTAGCGCTTGGTTCCAGCGCCGGGGCATATGTGGGGAAGTGGTTTAGGCTTAGCCCAAGGGGGCTTAAGCCTGCAGCTTAAAAAACTTATTTTTTATGAAATTTTTCACAGTTTTTGATGGATTTGGGGGTTTCAGTAAAGTCTAAAAATGAGTTTTAGACTTTGTAAAAGGGTTTTTCATGAAGGGAAGAAGGAAATCATGAAAAATAGAGGAATTTCATGGGGGAATAAAGGGGTAAAAAATGAAGGTTAGTTTTGAATGGAGGGGGAAAATGGGATTAGCAGTAGTCTTTTCTTCATGGAAAAGCAACAGAATTTTTGAGTTCAAAAGGGGAACAGCAGTGACGATTAACTAAAGGATATAATATCTTCAGAAGAATTTAAGCACCAACAATTTTGTCAATAAAATTGTTTCTTGAAGGTTGTCCAAAATGATTTCGCCACCACTTGGTATGACAAAATTTTATAGGTGGCTAATAGAGGGAAGAAGGAGTAGTATTGGGACATTTTCTCTCAGCCGCTGGAATTCAAGTTGATCTGGCTAAAGTAGAGGTAATATTACATTTCCCGGTACCCAAAACACCCACACAGGTACGTAGCTTTATTGGTTGTGCTAGTTATTATAGGCGCTTTATAGAAAATTTTGCTAAAATAGCACATCCACTATTTCAATTACTAACAAAAGATGCAGAATTTTTGTGGACCAAATATTTTGAGACAACCTTCACGAAAATTAATGGGCTGGTGTGCACGGCCCCAATCCTCCGAGGACCTGATTGGGCATTAACATTTCACATACATACTGATGCTTCTCAGACAACAGTAGGGGCTGTTTTAGGATAGCAGGTAGACAAAACACCGTATGAAATTTATTACTTCAGCAAGAATCTAATTCCTGCTGAACTAAACTATACAGTGACAGAAAAAGAATTCTTAGCTATCATTTATGCTATCAATAAGTTCTAGCACTACATCACCGGGTACTCTACTATTTTCCATATTGATCACACAACAATCAGGTATTTGATGAATAAACCTATTACTCCTGGCCATATTACGAGATGGTTACTATTGCCTCAATAATTTGATATTACAATAGTAGATAAGCTAGGAAAATATAATGTAGTAGCTGATTTCCTATCTAGAATGGATAACAATGATGAATGCACACCAATAGAAGACAGTTTTCCTGATGAACATATTTTTGCAGTCTCTACTACACCTCTGTGGCATGCAGATATTGCTAACTATATTGCTACAGGGAAAGTGCCTCCTCATTTGTCATATAGGGAACAATGAAAGATTATTCATCATAATGCCCAATATTCTTGGATGGCAGGGTACCTTTTTCATACAGAAGCAGATAAGCAGATCTGGTGTTGT
Organism: Pinus albicaulis; assembly: GCA_034641835.2. NCBI lineage: Eukaryota > Viridiplantae > Streptophyta > Pinopsida > Pinales > Pinaceae > Pinus > Pinus albicaulis. The sequence continues at coordinate 1,373,541,213 of CM076577.1, forward strand.
GTGTTTGAAGATGATATTTATGAAGTATTGAAAGCTGCCAATGATGGCCCTTGTGGAGGGAATTTTGCAGACAAAATAACAGGCCATAAGGCGCTACAAATGGGATATTACTGGCCTTCCATTTTTCGTGATGCTCAGAATTATGTCAGGAGGTGTGATAGTTGCCAACGTATGGGCAGCTCGGTAGAGCTGATGAAATGTTGTTGTTGGCATAGCTAGTCCTTAAGCCTTTTAAGAAATGGGCTACTGACTTCATTGGACCCTTTAAAACACCCTCCCAGTAGAAAGTCCACATCTTGGTCTGTACTGATTAAGTGGCTAAGTGGGTGGAAGCCAAAGCGGTTGCGAAAGCAACAAAGCAGGTAGTCTCAGATTTTCTGTTATCTCAAAATCATATCCTGATAGGATGTTGATCAAGAAGACTCTGAGTAACTATTTCAAACCAGAATCTTAGTTGAGGCTTAGCCTCCTCAACCTGAGAGGGCTCTCTCAATAGGTTTATGATTTTCAAATAAGGATTAGATGGCTAACTCTATGAGTAAAGTAGATAAAATGGACAATTGGTTGTACTTGTTGTGAACAATTTTTTCACTAAGAGACTGACCCTAAAGTTGCCATAGACGATTACCTAGGACATCTTAATATAGCGAGGAGCTCATCATATAGCTTGGGTTGTCAATCCAAAAGCTCTCTTACCATCTCTTGTTGGACAAGGAAGTTAGTTTAAATGGGACCAATCTCTCTCAGAAGCTGATACAAAGATAAGAATAGTGTAGGAACATCATGCAAAACTCCAATACAAAGGCATCAGACAGTTAAGAGACAGCTTACTGTAAAGAGGGCCAGTTCAAATAATATGCCACAGAAATCAAATATCAGAAAGTGGATGCAGTGAAGAAACATGAAGAAGATATTAGCTAACATGAGACTGATACCCAGATACACAACAGAATCACATATGGGCTTATCCAACTAAGAATCCATACATGACAATGGCATTTTAAAAGCACCCTCCTCAAGTAACTAATATAGCAGAAAATATGAATGAGATGAACATGGAACAGTATATCATGACTAGGCCTATTTAAAGCGCTTGACTAACCCCAGTATGGGCATCAAATAGGATGAATCCTTACTCAAGATTAGTGAGCCACTCGCATTCTAGAGCATGATACAAGAAGATAAATAGCATGAAATGAGATATTGTATTAACACATATGAGAAAATTACATACTGTGAGATACCAAAGACCAGAATCCTCATTACAGTGATAACTCCTCCTCACTGAGACCCTACGGGCTCTGAACCTCCATACAAAAGTGTTACAAAATGTATACAAAAGCCTTTTCACTGCACAGTCTGCTTATAGAAATATGGAACCCCTCTAATGTCTTATTTCTGGGTTTTTATAGAAAAGATAGAGAGTTCTAGAGGAGGAGGTAGATGGAGCACATTTAATGACTTGATTTGAACAAAATGGCGGAAAACATTCGCGCCCACACTGTGAATGACTAAATATAAATGACTGTACTTTCCAATTTACCTCCAGAAATAAATGTTGAGGATGAAAATCTCCTCATGAACAAGACACAAATAATAAAATATACAATGTTCTGCCATTCGCTGAGGGGAAAAATCCGCTGCCGTAAGACCTTGAGATTGTTTGTTTTTATGCATAGTACTCTCGACCCTTTAACTTTGAATTAAAATCCCAGATTTTTAATGCAGGGTGCTGCATTTCTCTGTCCTCCACTGATTTTCGTAGGCTACCGCATTAATTCTTCATCTACCCGAATCTGCCTTTTGATTTTCTCTGGAGGGTTCTATAGATTCAAAGCCTTGCTTTCTTTAATGGTGGTCACATCACAGTGACTCCCGGATCACTGCTTCATCGTTCTGCGCCTGCTGAATGTACCCCTGATATGCATTCAACCTTTGTAATGTAATCCGCGAGATATGATGGTTCTTCAGCAACGAACACCTGCAAAAGTCCACAAACTCATCAACAGACACCAGACTCAGGAATGGACATACAGTGAGGGTGATCGCACGACAAAATGTGGTGGCAACAAGGGTGACAGTGAAAACACAGGGTGGTGATGAAAACGCAAAGGAACTGTGAAGAACGGACAAATGGGAGCTTTAAACATAAAACGCTTAAATGTATAGTGGGTGAATGAAATATGTGGCGGGAGGAGACAAGACGATGTGGACACGTGGACGCTATGACGTGGAGATGCAGGAGGACTTGGTCAACAGTGTGAAAATAATCCTGGGCCATACGATTATTGCACCACATCGACGGCTAAGACATGACTAGAGGACAATGGGATGGCGGGCCCGGGGCACTTTACGCGGAGACTGAAGTTCGAGCGACTTTGGAGGATGATAGCCATCGGATGGGGGCTTGTGGATCTAACGGCTTATATGAATTCCGCTGTGCGGTGATTGATGGAACGATAGCGCGCGAAATGGTGGTTTTGGACACCGTACTCAGGGACGCGTCACGCGATTTGTGGAATCGCTGGCGTTTAATTGGAAGCCGCCGACCTGGTGGAGGCGGTGCGGAATGGAACCAGCGGTTTCTCGCGACGGGATACGGACGCGGGGACCACCACATAGAACAACCTCCGCTCCGTCGATTGGCTTTGGATCTGACGGTTACAGTTGCGCCCAAAACGTAAAGCGACAAGCTCCCTTTTGACTTAGCGTATGGTTTCGAGCTCGAGTCATATGGGAACCAAAGCAGGGAGGGCTAAGATCTTAGGACTAGGCTCGATAAACTTTAAATCATGGGTTTTAACCTTGGCACAGTGTATTTTATGAGCGGAAAAGGTAACCATAGACAAAATATGGAGGTCTGTGGCTGCGAAAGATGTTTTAAGCAGATCCAAAGGGACTCGGTGGCCAAAATTTGAATAGGGGGCTGATATGCACAACATCGGCTCCATCTGGGGACGACGTGTTCATCCTTGGACATGTCGAGAACATGCAAACCACTGAACATTTCTGTATGTACATCCTATTTTTTGATTCATCTGCGTTTCTTCTGATAATTTTCTAGCATCCTTTCTTTATAAAAATAAAAGCTAAAACAACTTATATACAATATAATACAACAGGCATTCCCAGCCGGGATCAGAATTGAAAGTATGGCTTGAGGAATTGGCCATTCAAAGGGGCGTCCAACAAATCACCCTGTAGGTTTTCTAACATGAAAGTATTATTTCCCCCCTGATTCACAATTTTGAATGGGCCAAACCACAACGGATCAAATTTAGCATGCTTGCCTTTCTCTGCTCTTCGAACGTCCCATCTGAGAACCAGGTCTCCAATTTGAAATTTCCTGTCTTTCGCATGCCGATCAAATACATTCTTCATTTTCTCCTGATATTCTATCAATCTCTGATTCACCTGGTTCTGTGTTTCCTCTAATTCGACCAATTGATTAATTCTTCTGACCATGTCATCTGGTTCTTCCTGGCTTTCCTGCATAAAACGTGCTACTGGCAATGCCAATTGCACAGGAAACACAGCTGCTCGCCCATACACCAACTCATAGGGAGATTTCCCTGTTGCTCTCTTGCTGGTTATCCTATTCGCCCATAGAGCAAATTTTAATTGGGAGTCCCAATTCTTCTGATTCTCATTTATCGTTTTCTTCAAGGCCCTCACCAGGGTTTTATTAGAAGACTCTGCTAAGCCATTTCCCTGTGGATAGTAAGCTGTGGAGTGAGTCAATATGATGTTATACTGTTGGCAGAAATTTACAAACCTAGTAGACTTGAAGGCCTGTGCATTATCAGTTACAATTCTAGCAGGACAACCAAACCTGGATATGATATTTTCCTCCATAAACTTGATTATCACAGCATCTGTAGCATTTCTTGTAGGTATGGCTTCCACCCATTTTGTGAAATAATCTGTGGCTGTTAATATCCATTTATATTGGCCACTTGATGGGGGATGTATTTCTCCTATGAAATCTAATCCCCATTTCTGAAATGGTTCATTTACATGAATAGGAATCAAGGGCAAAGCTACTAATTTCTATCTTTCTGCAAATCTTTGGCACTTGTCACACGCCCTGACCTAAGTAAAAGCATCTGTAAATAATTTTGGCCAGTAAAAACCAGCCTTCAGGATTTTATGAGCTGTAGCCCTCCAGCTGTAATGTCCTCCACATATTCGCTCGTGAAATTTTGTCATTATATTCTCCACTTCATTTTCTGTGAGGCATAATAGTAATATACATGAAGGGTCTCTCCAATATATCTGTCCATTAGAAATTATGTATTTCTGGGATTTCATTCTTACATCTCTATATTTTATCTTATCACAACTTGGAGGACAGCTAAGTGTTAAAAGATATTCAACTATTTCTTATACCAAGGGCTAGTGAGATATTTCATGTATACCTTTTGAGTGGCCATTTCTAGTCCTTGCTATTCTTCTCCTTTCTCAGATTCTTCATTTGCTATCATGGATAAATTGATGCCCAAGGCTTGATGATTTGATTCAGATAACATTTTAGCAAGTCCCTCTCCTTTAATCAGCTTAGTAGGCCTTATGTCCAAATCATACTCCTGTATTTTTGCAATCCATCTTCCTCTTTTACCTTCGCTATCCCCCTGAACAAGAATGTCTTTGACAGCTGCTGTGGGAACATATGCAGTAATGTGAGATTGCAAAACATAGGTTCTAAAAGCTTTAAGGGACTTTACCAGGGCATATGCCTGCTTCTCCAATATATTATATTTTAATTCAGCATCATGCAGCACTTGACTGAAGAAAGCTATAGGCTGCTCATATCCATCTTCATTTTTCTGCAACAAAACTCCAGCTATTGTATGGGGTGAAGCAAATGAAAATATCATAAATGGCTTTGCGTAATCTGGCCCAGCTAGCATGGGAGCTTCAACAAATGCCTGTTTTATCCTGGTGAATGCATCTTTGGACTTCTGGGGCCATCTTACTTCATTATCCTTTTTCAACATATCAGTTATATGCCTAACTATCTCAGCATAGCTAGGAATAAACCTTCTCAGAAAATTAATTCGGCCTAAAAACACCTGTACTTCCTTCTTATTCCTGGGTAAAGGAATATTGTTTATTACTTCAACTCTCTTAGGGTCTATTTTCACACCATCTTTAGTTACAATGTGCCCTAAGATTTTTCCCTCATCTAATGCAAATAAAGATTTTTTAGGATCGAGAGAAAGGCCATACCTTCTACATTTTTCAAAAGTTCTTCTTAAATGCTCAATATGCTCATCATCATTCTTTGAAAATACTGTGATATCATCAAGATACACCACCAAAAACTTGTCCTGCTCTCCAACGAAGGCTATGTCCATTTCCCTCTGAAAAGTAGCTCCTGCATTAATTAATCCAAATGGCATCCTGGCGTACATGAATGTTCCCCATGGTGTGGTAAAAGCAGTCTTCTTTTGATCTTCTGGAAACACAGCTACCTGATTATAGCCAGAAAAACCATCCATCGTTGACATTCTGGATGCTCCCACCACTTTCTGCAGGATGTGGTCCATTTTAGGCAGTGGATAATTATCCTTTAGAGATGCCCTATTTAAATTCCTGAAATCCACACACAACCTTATTTCCCCGTTTTTCTTCCGAACAGGAACAAGGTTTGCTACCCATTCTGAGTATCTCAATGGCACGATTATTTTGGCCTTGAGTAGCTTCTTGATTTCTTTTTCAATAGAGGGAAGCAGCAGAGGATTTATCTGTCTGAGCTTCTGCTTATAAGGCTTTGCATCTTCCCTCAAAGGAATTTTATGCTGCATTATATTAACATCAAAAGTTTTTAGGTCCTGATAGGACCAAGAAAATACATCTTTATAAGATTGAAACAACTTCAAATATTTTTCTTTATATTCTTCTGGGACCCTTTTAGATAATTTTACAATTTTGGGATCAGCATAAGTACCCAGATTTAAATCTTCCACTTGATTTTCTTCTACCACTTTGTTTGGCTGCAATGGAATATCATCTTTGTTAAATAATATTTCTAGAGGCACCAGACCTCTAGGTATAACATTTCCTTTCAGCTGCAGCACTTTATTACCTGCTATCTTCTCTTCCCATATGTTTTCTGCAATATTTTCAGTTTCCTCTTCTTCATTGTCATCAATCTCTATGTTAGAGAATTCTCCCACTGTCTCCATGAATCTTTTCATATGTTCATCATCTTCAAATACCTGCCAGTGTTTAATATTATCTGGAATAGATGGCCTGTAACGTACCTCCACTTCATATCTTAAAAGTGGATTCTGAGGAGGACGGAATGTACTGGAAGCTACAGCAAGAGAATCTGCTATTATGTTTTGCTCCCGGGGCATGAATTGTATATTAAAAGCCGAGAAGAAATTTTCCACCATGTCCCATACTTCATTTCTATATGCTCTCAGCCGTGGGTGCTTAGTTTGACATCGATTTCTGACCTGCCTTACCACCAGCTCAGAGTCTCCCATGACTTTTAAACTTTGTATGCCCATATTCTTGGCTGTCTGTAATCCCAACAAAAGTGCTTCATATTCAGCTACATTATTGGTAGCCTCATATTCCAATTTAAAGGACAGTGGGACCCATTTTCGTATGGGAGAGATTAATAATACTCCAGCTCCATTACCTTCCTTTGAATTTTCTCCATCAAAATGTAAAGTCCAAATTTCTGATCCCTAGCCTTCTGAAGGCTGCTCAGCTTGGATTTGACCAAAATGCGGCTCATGGGCATAATTTTGATTTTCTTCTAACATCAAACATGAGAAGTCTCCCTCTTTGTTATAAACTGGGGAATTCTCTGAGCAGTCAGCCTTAGTTACCATTTTGACAAATCTAGTCTCCCTGTATAACCTCCTCTCCTGGCCTCCAAAGACTGGGACAGTAGCATATGTTAAATCCAATTTGATTGACCCACCAATTTTTGTACCCCAGGACCTTGACAGCAACATGCCAAAGCGGGCTGGGATATCAGCAACCACAATGTCCATGACCACACTCTTTGCTGGAATTTGGGCCAAATTGACCACTAAATCTTTAATCATTCCCAAGCATTTAACCCTTTTGGAATCAAATGAATATAGGTCTTTGTATGGTCTTGTAATTTGCAGTCCTAGTTGTTCCATGACAGACAGAGGCATAAGATTATGGGAAGCCCCAGAATCTAACATACAATTGTGTAATAGCAGGTCATGAATGACTAGAGACACATAAAAAGGAGGAGTAGAGGGGTCTATCTCCTTGACATGTGGGCCAAAGACTACCATGGGTCTTTCTTCTTGAAGGTTTAAACTATCAGGTACAATTGGTACTTCAGGAGGGAGCATGAAGGAAGTAACTTGAGACTGATATACAGGCTGTTTTAACAGTTTGGTCAGGGGGATTGGAATCTTAATTTTCTCAAGTTCTTTTTGCAGATTGAAAGTAGGTGGGGGCTTTTCTATTACTACTTCTTTTGACTCTTTATTTTTAGCTGGAGATTTAACTTCTTTTGACACTGACTCAGCATTAGGAGGATTGACCATTTTTGAAGAAGAAGGAATCTGGTCATTAGGCTGCAAGGGAGCATTTAGAGGACTCTTACCTTTTTCTATGTTTCTCTTTGCTGTTGATTCCTTCTGAGCAGGTGCTTCTTTCTGAGGTGGCTCCTCTTCTAGTTCTTGAGTTCGGGTCCTCTTCCTTGAAGACCTGAGATCATACTTTACATTGAATTGTGCTTGCATGAAATCAGCAAATTGCTTACAATAATGGTCAATCTCTGCTTCTTCTTCTTCGTCTTGCAATGGGCACTCTATATCATCATTATTTGAAAAAGCCAGATTTGAATCTTCTAATTGATAAGTGGCATCTCCAGTGGAGTCTTCTGCTGGACCTTCCAAGTACAATGGATGTGGTACTTGGTCTGGTTGCTCCTTTGCTTCTCTCGGCAATATCTGCAATGGTGGTCTTTTATACTGGGGATTGTATCCTCTGTTTGGAGCATTATAGAAATTCTTGGGAGCTGCATTTTTAGCCTCCAGTTCAAGCTTAACCATCTTCTTTATCATTTTGCTTATTTCATCCATTTTATCTGAATCCTTATCTTGATTAGAGGTGGAAACCTCTTCTTTGCCTCTCCTCCTAGTATCTTGTTCAATTTTTCCCTTCAGTTTCCCAGTGGAGGCAAAGTTTTCTTCCAGCTCCAGAGCATCTGACTGAGCATCATCTAAAGTGGCAGGTTTTCTTTCTCTCAAGGAGAATCCAAAGTCGAAATCAAAGGCTTCTATAAAAACTATCTTAGCAGCTGCTTCATGGGGCTTCATTTTAGGAGGCAGGCTCAAATATAACTTGTTGAATCTTTTGATAAACTCTGACACTCCTTCATTTTGCTTCTTCTTCAAGGTATTAAATTCAGTAAGACACTGACCATAATCTTTCTTTTCTCCCCACTTTCTGAGGAAATTATTCTCCATTTCGTCCCAAGTGGTTACAGAACGATTTCCCAATGTCTTGAACCATTTTCTGGCTTCACCTTCTAAAGATTGTACAAATAATCTTAAGACCACATCCAAATGCTCAACATTTAAGTTTTCTGCAAAAGAGCAGAAAGTATCAAGATGTTTCTGAGCATCAATTTCATTTTCACCATTGAATCTAGGCAAAATCTTCAAGTAATCCTGTGGCATATCATTTAGCACTTGAGGTAAGGCTAGCGGAGCGTATTTGTTCAATAGAAAAGCAGGAACATTAGCCATTGGAGGAGGTGGGGGTTGTGCGACAGTTTGAGATACAAATGAAGGAAGGGGAGTAGGAGGAAGTGGAGTATGTACAATAATGGGAATAAATTGTACAGAAGCCTGAGGCGTAGCTGGGAACAGTTCACGGTTAACAGCAGCTACTTCGGTAACTTCTTTAATTTCCTCAGCCTCGGAAGGAGGATGAGAATCTTCTTCAATCCAGGTACTTCCTCTACGTGGAGTTTCTGAGTAAAACTCGGGATTTTCTGTTCTGATCTCTTGAGAAGAAGAGGGCGGATAATCTTCAACGGAATATTCAGGGTTTTCAGCACGAACTGACTTCCTCTCCTTCCAAACTCTTTTATGAATGATCTTCTCTGGGTCAGACACGTAAGGTGTCTTTAATTGAGATGTATCTGACCTCAAATGCGGCTTACGAGGAGCCAGGACTACCAATAAATTTATCAAATGAAAGCAGTGGAGTCGCCAAGGTGAGAGATACGCAACTCTTCAACTCTCTGTGCTCACCTGATTAGAGAGTGAAAACAATTTGTCGAGGCCCAGGGAAACTGATATTCTTGAATTCGATCCCCAGCAACGGTGCCAGAAAGATGTTGTGGACAATTTTGTCACCCCTAGAGACAGCCTAGAGTTGCCATAGACCAGTGCCTAGGACATCTTAATATAGCAAGGAGCTCATCATATAGCTTGGGTTGTCAATCCAAAAGCTCTCTTACTATCTCTTGTTGAACAAGGAAATTAGTTTAAATGGGACCAATCTCTCTCAGAAGCTGATATAAAGATAAGAATAATGTAGGAACATCATGCAAAACTCCAATACAAAGGCATCAGACAGTTAAGAGACAGCTTACTGTGAAGAGGGCCAGTTCAAATAATATGCCACAGAAATCAAATATCAGAAAGTGGATGCGGTGAAGAAACATGGAGAAGATACTAGTTAACATGAGACTGATACCCAGATACACAACAGAATCACATATGGGCTTATCCAACTAAGAATCCATACATGACAATGGCGTTTTAAAAGCACCCTCCTCAAGTAGCTAATATAGTAGAAAATATGGATGAGATGAACATGGAACAGTATATCATGACTAGGCCTATTTAAAGCGCTTGACTAACCCCAGTATGGGCATCAACTAGGATGAATCCTTACTCAAGATTAGTGAGCCACTCGCATTCTAGAGCATGATACAAGAAGATAAATAGCATGAATTGAGATGTTGTATTAACACATATGAGAAAATTACATACTGTGAGATACCAAAGACCAGAATCCTCATTACAGTTATAACTCCTCCTCACTGAGACCCTACGGGCTCTGAACCTTCATACAAAAGTGCTACAAAATGTATACAAAATCCTTCTCACTGCACAGTTTGCTGATAGAAATCTGGAACCCTTTTAATGTCTTATTTCTGGGTTTTTATAGAAGAGACAGAGAATTCTAGAGAAGGAGGTAGATGGAGCACATTTAATGACTCGATTTGAACAAAATGGCAGAAAACATTCGTGCCCACACTGTGAATGACTAAATATAAATCACTGTACTTTACAATTTACCTCCAGAAATAAATGCTGAGGATGAAAATCTCCTCATGAACAAGACACAAATAATAAAATATACAATGTTCTGCCATTCGCTAAGGGAAAAATCTGCTGCCGTAAGACCTTGAGATTGTTTGTTTTTATGCATAGTACTCTCGACCCTTTAACTTTGAATTAAAATCCCAGATTTTTAATGCAAGGTGCTGCATTTCTCTGTCCTCCACTGATTTTCGTAGGCTACCACATTAATTCTTCATCTACCCGAATCTGCCTTTTGATTTTCTCTGGAGGGTTCTATAGATTCAAAACCTTGCTTTCTTTAATGGTGGTCACATCACAGTGACTCCCGGATCACTGCTTCATCGTTCTGCACCTGCTGAATGTACCTCTGATATGCATTCAACCTCTGTAATGTAAACCATGAGATACGATAGTTCCTCAGCAAAGAACACCTGCAAAAGTCCACAAACTCATCAACAGACACCAGACTCGAGAATAGACATACAATGAGAATGATCGTGGGACAAAACGTGGTGGCAACAAGGGTGGCGGTTCAGAGGGTGGTGATGAAAACGCAGAGGAACTGTGAAGAATGGACAAATGGGGGGTTTTAAACATAAAACGCTTAAATGTATAGTGGGTGAATGAAATATGTGGCGGGAGGAGACAAGACGATGTGGACACGTGGACGTTATGATGTGGAGATGCAGGAGGACTTGGTCAACAATGTGAAAATAATCCTGGGCCATACGATTATTGCACCACATCGACGGCTAAGACATGACTAGAGGACAATGGGATGGCGGGCCCGGGGCATTTTACGCGGAGATTAAAGTTCGAGCGACTTTGGATGATGATAGCCATCGGATGGGGGCTTGTGGATCTAATGGCTTATATGAATTCCGCTGTGCGGTGATTGACAAAATGATAGCGCGCGAAATGGTGGTTTTGGACGCCGTACTCAGGGACACGCGTCACGCGATTTGTGGAATCGGGGGCGTTTGATTGAAAACCACCGACCTGGTGGAGGCAGTGTGGAATGGAACCAGCGGTTTCCCGCGACGAGATACGGACGCGGGGACCACCACATAGAACAACCTTCGCTCCGTCGATTGGCTTTGGATCTGACGGTTACAGTTACGCCTGAAACGTAAAGCGACAAGATCCCTTTTGACTTAGCGTATGGTTTCGAGCTCGAGTCACATGGGAACCAAAATAGGGAGGGCTAAGATCTTAGGACTAGGCCCGATAAACTTTAAATCATGGGTTTTAACCTTGGAAAAGTGTATTTTATGAGCGGAAATGGTAATATTAAACAGAAACATGGGGGTTTTAAGCCACGTCAGAGGTTTGGAATAGATTCGGAAGAGGCAGCGGACCGAAAATTTATACGCAGGGGTCAATATGTACAACAGTACTAATAATCAACAAAAATCTATTGGGATTATGGAGTCAAGTATATTTTCACAAAACATAAGTATCAGCTTCAATAGGAAGTCAAGGCATTTCAGGGTTTAGATGCATCAAAAGAACAGTAGGACAAAAATAACACATTTCATGAACATATGAAGGAAGTTAGAGCACCTTCAGTGAATTCTAAGTAACATACATTCATGCCACTGAAAGTAATTGAAAGATGAAAAGCATAAGAACATCAAACATCCATAACCCTTTCTAAATCCTGAGTGATGAAACCAATATCTCTGTATTAATATGAAAACACAGTCTCTTGCTACAACAAAACAGTATGCTTGTTCTTGAAAAATTGCCAATCCTATGCAATTCGATTTCTTCCCTCTTATAGAGTGGTCATTACATCATTGGATTCCTTCCAAACATTTGAGAAGAAATTCGAATTTGACACCTATCAACTTCTAAACAAACTTCATTTACAAACTGACAGTTAAACTGTCTGTCTTACAGTCCTAATACAACTAGGACTAAAACTCTATTTATTATATCTTAACAACCTTATATAATCATTAAAAACTATGCTTGACAGCGATTTCTTCTAGACTTCGACCATGATGTTGTTTATCTTCTTGTTGTTAGACCCCATCAACCTGCTTCTTATCCATTCCTGCAAAATAGGAGCATGTTCCCTATATAATAGTTGAATGCCTCATTTCTGTCCATTCGAACCAACTGCTGAAGAACTGGTGCTCAAAACATGTGGAAAATTTCTTATAACCTTCATTTGAATTCTACTTTCCAGATGTCAAAATCCCGAACCTCCAAAATGGTGCAAAAACTGTCAATACTACTGCGCTACGAAACTACTGAGTCTGTTGTTTTTGTAGCGCAGACTTTTCCTTTTAAAATCATGCTTCAAACATCCATTTTTATGTGCCAAACCTCATGTATCTTCATTGATATTCTACATATACCTCCCACCAGCATCAAAGCTCAAAACCAAACCCTTTTCACCTTTGAAAATTGCAAAAATTCTTCAAACTGCATCCTACAACAGTTTCGTAGCGCGCTACGAAACTACTGAGTCTTCACTTTTCACAGCTTCCTCCCAAAATTTTAGTTTTCAACCCTTTAATATGTTTGCAATTATTTTAGCTATGGATGATCTTCAAATTGTGCTAGCTGTATTTCCAGGTCTTCTACTCTCCTCTTAAGCCTTCTATTGTTTTCCCTTAGCTTGGTATTGACCATCCTAATGAATTTTGCTTCTTTGATTGCAGATAGGGTCCATATGAAGAATTGAGCTTGACTATCAATTAATTCAGGGTTTGGATTTTTCTCCATCTCCCACAGTCCTTTCATCCTTTCAAAATTTTCCCTTTCTTCTGCATGCACTCTCACCTTTTTCTTCAACTTATCAATCTCATGATTTTCAAATTTGAGTTTGTCTTTGACATCTTCATAGCTGCTCTTTTCCTTATAAATATTGAGAACCTTGTTTCTGTGTTCTTTAGGCATTGAAAATGATGTATTTGTGGTTTCTTCAAAAACATTAGCACTTTCACCTCCTATTTGATCTATCTCCATGTCTGATTGTTTCAACTTCTTGGAGTGCCTAGTTGAGGGTTTTCTGGTCTTAAAGATAAACTCTGCCACTTCATCCTGAAAATCTAACCTTTTGGATGTCTTCAATTTCTTTGATTTGCTGCCACCTGTATCCAGTTTGATGAAGTCTTCTTGTACTAGGGGAGACTCTTCAATGTCAATAGCTTGAAGTATATCATTCAAATTACCTCTTGACCCCTCTGTAACTACAACCTTACCCTTTTCCTTTAACCTTTGACTCCTAGTAAACTTCTTTTGATTTGTTTTACTAGTTGATTGTTCTAGAATTTTCTCCTTTACCAGAGTTTTCTTCTTCTGTGCGGATTTAGGAGTATCTTGGATATTCAATGTTGTTCTTATCATTGATTCTTTAACTTGTTTCTGATGCTTGAGCTTAACAAATCTTCTTGACTTTATTTCTACAGGGGCAGTAATATTTGATGGAGTTTTTTCTTTAGCTTGAGGACTAACACCTATTCCTTCAATCCCAATTCTACTCAAAAAGAGTAATTCAACCCAATCTCTGTTTTCTTTCTGCAACTCATGTAAGACTATTAACTTGACTAAGCCATGGTGAAATAATAAGGTTTCACATGACTCAACTTTCATTTGTACCTTATTAGACATCTTAGCCAAAATTTTGAAAAGATAAAAAGGTAAATCTAGAGATATCATCCCTGTGAAATGAAGCAAGAGTTTAAAGTGATAGGTATACTCCTTGTGGTATCTCCCTTCACATGTGAAGTACCTCTGAATATTGTAGAGCATATTGGAAAATGTATCTTTGACATAACTTCTTGACACCGCTTTGTTCAAGTCAACCTCTGTAAACTCTGGTTTAGAAATATTTTGCAGGGTGCCATGTCAAACTTGAATTTTTTAAACCACTTGTCTTCTCCTCTCGGAATTTCTGTAATTGTTGATATCACTTCAGGGGAAATTGGTAAATTGAGGAATCCAATCTTTGAGTTTAATCCTGTGAATTTTATGGCAAATTCTTTGGTGACTTGAGTGTGCCCTCCTTGAAGTTTTTCACAAAACCTCTAGCAACCTACTTTCTTAAAGTCTTCTTCAAAAGACTTGTCTTTTGTAAGGGTTCTACACATTTAGGTTATGTTCTTAGGCAATGACCAGACCTATGACTCCTTCTTTCTTCAACCATTTTCTTTTTGAAAACCTTGTATCTTCAGAAATCTGTGATAATCCCTCTGAAAACCCTGTGTCTTCATAAAATTATCAAATTAGAAATCAAAGCTTCCTATTCAAAGAACTGGCTCACTTGGTAAATGATTTTAGCCTCGCTTGATAAAAATTCTGCTTCCACCAGCAATGAATTTCAAACTCACTTGATAGCAAGTTTTGGAAATACTGATATAACCTGAATTTGAATGAGCAGCCTCGCTTGAATTTGTTTCAGTTCTGCCTCGCTTGAAATATAGTTTCACAGCCTCGCTTGAAAACTTTACAGCCTCGCTTGAAAACTTTACAGCCTCGCTTGAATACTTAACAGCCTCGCTTGAATTTGTTTCAGTAAACTTAGGTCTTTCACCACTAATTTCTTCTTCAAAACATAAGCATGCATGCACTATTGTCTTGCATGAGACAAATGAAGTCGAAAACGGCCAACTGTTTTCAAATTTGAAAGGAACAATGACAACTGACCCCTAATCAATGACAAATTACCCCTAATAATTACAATGAATGGTTGCATGCGTGAAGGAGAACTCGTGAATGACACCTAATGATGAGGAATTTAACCGTATTTGACAAATGTGACAACTCAAATGCAAAACTGAGAATCCCCGATTTCGTAGCGCATGATTTGCAAATTTGGGTTTTTGCACTACCAAATCACCAGTGTTTTCGTAGTGAAAAATCAACTTTTTACACTGAGCGCGCTACGAAAACGTGGTTTTGTGGCTTATTCATCAAATTTTTGAAAAAAAAAAAAAGGTTTCAAAATGTGGCATAAGATCTTTGAAGAATGAAACAAGGTTAATGAGCATTGTTTGGTGATGGAATGAGACTTTTAACCCATGATCTAGACCTTTAAAAATATAAAAATGACTCTAACCCTATCTAGCATTATGACTTAGGAACAAGTGTAACTGACCAAGTTTCAGAAAATTTTTATAGTGATAACATTTTCTATTTGAAGAAATTTTTGCTCATTATGGTACTCCAAGAGAGGTTGTTTCAGATGGAGCAGCACAATTCACATCACACAAGATAGCAGAGCTCATGCAAAAATATCGGGTCAAGCACAAAGTGACATCTCCATACCATCTCCAGGTGAATGGACAAGTGGAAAGCACAAATAAGACATTAGAAAATATTTTGACAAAAATTGTGGCATAACATCGTCGGGATTGGGCTCAGAAACTTCGAGAGGCTCTATGGGCATACATAACAACATGGTGGAATACAACCGAGTTTTCACCATTCGAGTTGGTTTATGGGAAATCCCCGTTGTTTCCAATAGAATTTGAAATAAACATTCTCAAAATAGCTCTGGAAGTTGGTTTAGGTCTATCAGATGCCCAGAAACACTGATTGGCTCACCTTAATGAACTTGATGAAATACGTTCAATGGCTGTCCAGTGAACTACTGCTATTCACCAGCAGAGAATGAAATGGCACGATAAGTTTATTAGAAATAAGGTGTTTCAAAGTGGAGATTGGGCACTACTTTATGACTCTCGTTTTAATGATTTTAAGGAAAAGCTTTGCACTTGGTGGATGGGACCTTATGAGGTGAATGCTCTATTTGATAATGGATCAGTTAGGCTAGTCGCAATTGACGATACACGTACTTCCTTTATAGTCAATGGACATCACCTGAGACTATACCACCGGCCAACCTCTAAGGATCATTTTATTAAACAACTCTCTGAGAAATCTGGTTTGAAGGTTATCAATGCAGAGAATCCTTCCTCTGCACCCTTGTTGTACTAAAAAAAAAAGATATATATAAATAAATAAAGAATTTCGTTCTATTTTCTTGTCTTTTTGCAGGAGTTAAGACTAAGGAGTGAAAATAAAGGAATTTTCATGTTGTTGTTACTCGGTTGCTGCTACTCCGATGCTGCTACACCAAATATTGTTACTCAGTTGCTTCTACTCTGATGCTGCTACACCAGATGTTGTTACTCGGTTGCTGCTACTCCGGTGCTACTACACTGGATGTTGTTACACCAATGTTGTTACTCTGTTGTTGTTACACCGGATGTTGTTACACCGATGATGTTACTCCACTGCTGTTACACCGAATGTTGTTACACCGATGTTGTTACTCCGCTGCTGTTACACGAGATGTTGTTACACCGATTTTGTTACTCTGCTGCTATTACACCGGATGTTGTTACACCGATGCTGTTACATCGATGTTGTTACTCCGATGTTGTTACTCCGCTGTTGTTACACCAGATGTTGTTACACTGATTTTGTTACAGCATCCACATCATTACTCCGCCGCCATCCTACCAACCATCCCATCATCCAGGTAGGTCGTCAGGTACACCTCCATGTGAGTTTTACTGATTTAATTAAATATCCCATGTGAAGATTATAATGTCGCGGACGGCAAAAATTTTGGGGGGGTGTCGTCATGCCAAGGATGGTGTGATAATTACCCCATAAGTTAAGAATGACATTCCGCTCATGGTACACCTTATGAATCACATCAATATGTGGTATCATCATTTAAATCGTATTGGGATTTGCAAGATGTCTTATCCACCCTGTACGAACAATTATTATTTCTATTCTACCACGCTTACCATACTCTTTTATGATTTTTCTCGGTTTTCGAGAATTACCAACAGTATTTACCATTACCACCTGTCCATTTTCACTATGTTGTTCCTCCGTATTCAGTACCCACCACCTTGCCCAATGGTCTACTGCTACAAGTCTCCACAGTATGGGTGGGTTGGCTGTGCGGCATGAGCCTGAAAACACAGTTTTAGTTCGCAACAATCCAGAGGTTTGGCAAGTTTTTGTCAACGCAGGATGGAATATCTACTTTGACAGATTGCAGGGATTCGATGGAGGTATCACAATGGAATTCACACTCAATTTAGAGGAGAATAATTTGCAAGTTAGAGGTCTGGAAGTTCCTATTATAGAGGAAGTAATTGCAGAGGTTAGCAAGTTGAGACAACAGGGGCAGCAATGGTTTGCTCAGAAATTTTGTCTCCCGGAGTTTCCGGAATTGTTTTTGTAGGAAGGAGAAAGTATAGTTCAATTGGGTAGGGGATAGGAGCACAGAACCGTACTGTATCCTTGGAATGAATTTGCAGGTTTCATAATAAAATACATTACCTGCAAGGGTCGGGCCTTAGCTATGTTCAACTATCACTTTAAAATTCTAACACACCTATGATTTCCACAGAATCAGGTGCATGCCCTAAACATGCCATTTTTCCTATTGAAACAACTACAGCATATGGCACAGTCTGCTCGGCACTCTCACCAGATGATGGCATTAATTTCTAACCATGGATTGGTGCAATTATTGGTCATGCATGCAATAGGCAGGCTTCGGGTTTCTTGGGTGGAACTCTACGGATCCTCAGAAGAAGCGGTAGCAGCTATGATTGCTGCTAGAGAATAAGAACCAGCCTCTCTGGCTGGTTAGGTGGAAGAAGAACCTTCAGAGGAAATTGATCAAGAGGAACCCGAGGAAATGGAAACAGAAATTGATCAGGAAGAACTTGAGGAAGAAGAGATGATGATTGATCAGGAGGAACCTGAAGAGATGAGTATGGAGGAAGTAATTGGCGACGCAGCTGAGGCTATCACACAAGAACCAGCCTCGCTAGAAAATGCCACAGAAGAGGAAATAAGAATGGAAGAGCTAATTAGCGGCACAGACGAGGCTGCCACACAAAAACCAGCTTCGCTTGAGGATGTAATATCCCAAAAAGGGATTGCTCAACAAGACATGCCTAAAAAATGCATTTTTCAGGAATGTATGCTTTAGAAACCAAGATCAGCCCTTGGATCCCTTATATATGTTAATCTAAGACCCACATCCAAGAGGATATTAGAAACAAATTAAACTAGGTGGGTTAAGCAGGTCTCCCACACCTAGTTATGCTTTGAAACTGCCCAATGAGGGACTGCAACAATATATAAACACTTTATTGGAGTATCAGCAGACTAATAATACTTTTTATATGTTCATAAACATTTTACTATCATTAATATATGCAGAATCAAGGAAAGTGATTCATTCCACTCACAAAGGATGGGGAAAAGCAGCAATTTATGCACTAAAACGCTTAATATCAGAGATATGTGTAAAAGAAGACGGTATGGACGGTTTTATCTGATATATTAGGTCATTATTGACCTACGTTCTGAATTTCAGCTCAAAAAAACCATTCTATCTATGTTAAGCAGCTCCTCCTTCCCCAACTAGGCTTAAAAACCTTGATTCCCCAAGACTTAAAGCATGCAGAAATTTACTGAAGCACGAGAGAATAATCTACTGAAGGGTTTATCTGCAATAGGATCTGACATTGATAAATTAGATCAGTGACATGGTTCATACATTTTACATGAGAAAGACAGAGATTTTACATAAAGAATGCCTCAAAATAAAGGGGTTGCAACACAAGAAAATGCAGAATGAGATAGACAGTGTAATATTTAATGGTTGAAGTAGTGTTTCATTAATTTTTAGATCTAGAACAGATCTCAATATAAAAGTATAGATCTATTACAGATCTGAAAAGCAAATGAGCTCTTTATTACATTCCCCTTGGGGATCTCTGCAAAATATGAGCAGCTGTGAGTAGATCTGAAATCTAAGTCACAGATTTGCAGTAAAGTTCAGAAATTTCTGAAGAATGTGATGCATAGCAGATCAGATCTGAAATGGAACATAGATTGGTTGGCCAATCTATGGATCACCACAGTGAAGGAAAATAGCCCTTTCACCTGAGATCTTTCCTCCAAACGGTGTCAAGTGAACACTGCAACTCTACCAGCAAAAAGGATGCAGTTTCCTCAAGGAACTGTGTAGATGAAGTGAATAACCCTTTGGCCTGATGCCAAGATCTGAATTTTCAGCTCCAAACATCTATTGCACTCCTGCCAGTGATTTAGATGACTCCACCACTGAAAATATGCAATAGAATGATTTAGATCTAAAGAGATCTGATTCCACTTGTTGTAGCTCACAAGACAGCTCAACCCTCAACATGAGAAGCACTGTAATGTAAGGTGAATCTTGGCCAAAATGTCAGATAGTGGATCAATGCAGCACAATCTCCTCCAATAATCCTCAAAGAAGGAGGGAGGATTCCTAAATAGGAAACCCTCACTATTCTCTTGCTAAACAGCCCAGAGAATTAGAATTATTCTAAGGAGACTAATTTTTGAATATCTCCAACAACCTTCTCTTGAGCCTTCTCTTTCCTTTTATAAGATGAGGATGTGCAAAAACCTAAACCACCTCAAATGAATTAACCCCTTTCACATGGGATCCTCCTTCTAGAACTGTGCTGGGTCTTCAAAGTGGTTCAATGTATCTGGACTGCTTAATGATTTGGTCTTGTTGACCCAGTCAAGTGGCTCAATACTGTTCACACACAAGTGGCTTTTATTAAGAAAGCCCTGATTTGTCTCTGTTCACATTGGGCATTGATTTATTTTCATGTTTTAGGAGTTATTTCATGTCCTCCTTTACATTTTATTCATCAATAAATAAAATTAGAACAAAATGAAATATTCCTATTAGCTTGGGCCAATTAGGAATATTATAGAGGAACCCACAGAGGAAGGGATTATGGAAATTATGCAGGAAATTGATATTGTTATACAGTCGGAAACCTTTGCCAGTGAAGAACAAAGGAATGGAATTGTGGATAAAGAAATGACAAGTGATGATGTTTCGCAAGAAACAACATCACCTGCCCAGATAAAAATGGATGTTGATATAGTTGGGGGTGTTACACAAGAACCACCCCCAATTCGGCTAGAACAAGAGGAGTCAACCCACGAAATCGATGTTGGACCTCAAGAATCGGTACCAACTGTTAAAAAAAAGGTGATTCCCGAAGAAAAAGAGGCTGAAGAAGGAATGAGTCAGGTGGTCGACATTGTTCCACAAGAACCAGTATCAACCCATTAAAAAGAAGTGGTAAGAAAAAGTGAAGAGGAAAGAAGGGAATTGAGCCACGGAATCAATGCTGCTCCACAAGAACCAGCATCAACTCCGATTGAGGTAGTAATGCATGAAGTCCCAGTCCAAACCAAAAATGATGATGATGGGTTTGTTCCCCGTTCTCCATTCCAGTCCCTGATGCCCAGAGGGGCGAGGGGATTTCTCTCACCCAAATGGTTAATGGAAGAATTCGTTGTTCCCCCGGTACTAAAATTTGTTGACACGGCCAAGGTTGGCCCAGACACTACTGAACTGGAACAATTGGAGGTTCACCCTAGTTCCTATAGAAACATCAGAATACAGAGGGGTCAATGAAATTTCCGACCAAACAACAGGAGTTTCCAGAAGAAATGTAGAAGAAGAAGGACCTGTGGATAGGGGGCCCGGCCAAGAGGATTTGACGAAAGAATCTAGAGAGGATGCCGGCAGCATTCCGCCGCCTTCTGAGCCTGTCGTAGGTCCTGTTATCACTCAAATTTTCCTTGAAGTTGTAGGGAAGAGGAAAGGGGTCTGAGGTAACCACAAACCAACTTTTAGGTACATAATCTAGCCAATCTGTACCCAAAGAGGGCTCTCTCTTTATGTTTTAGTTTTGTTTTTGAAAGATATTAGGCTAGTTATGAAAGTTCGGGGATTTTGATTGAATTTGGGTGATGAAATTATATAGCTGAGGGTAAAACTGAGTAATTTAGGCCATTGGGCTAATGGATTCAAAGAAAAATGGCTTAACTAGATTAAGTTTCTTAACAAGAGATGGTTTCACAGGGCAAGGTAATCAAATAGGGAACAATTATAGATCTAAGATGAATGGAATGGGCTCGAAATGGGTGAAGGGAAATTAAGAATCCTTCAACATTTTCGAAAGAGGGAACTTGAATGATTATTAATAAAGAGCAATTAAGAATTCTTTACTGAATAATCAAAATGAATAAACTAGAAAATAGGAGCAATTAAGGATTCATTGTTTAAACTAGTTCAGAAGAAAACATTTAGAATAACAACGATTGAAAACAGATTGCACTTAAGCACTTTCTGATTTATTCCTTTTCGTTTATCATTCAGATATGAAACACAGATGGTATAATAAACAAGTATAAAACTCTAACACATAGGAGATAAATGACTTATTGATCCATTGTCTGACTAAAGAATCATGTGAAAAGTCTTTTGCATCAATTCCTTATCCAGCTAGCCATGCAAAATTTGTCCAACAGCACGTTATTCCAAAATAATCAATGTTACAGCAAAGTCTAAGAATCCACCCCTCAATACTCCAATTGAGGGGGTATTTATACAAAAAATTATAAAGAATATCTCCTAACAAAATGAGATATAATCTAGGATGACTCATGGATATATCACACGAAAATAGAGACAGATGGTCTTGAAGATATAGAAAAGATAACTGATGTTGTGTTGTTCCCATTTTTTATGAATGTGTTGGAGGCAGGCCCTAGGATTTGGCTTGTTGTTGTTCTCTTTAGTAACTTTGTGTTGGCTTCTCTGTTTTACTGATACTCTTTACTTTTACTGATACACTTTGACCTCTGTTTGATCTATGTTTATCCTTTTTATCATAACTAACTGTAGTAAAAAATCAAAAATTCATGTAAGGATAATTTTTACAAAAAGTCTAACATTTCTTCACACCATTGGGCTTCCGGTATTCTGGTTCTTTGAAGCTTCCTCAGAGTCTCATCAGTCTCTATATATCTGAAGAAAGTAGGCTGAATTGGGAATAAGTGCTTTACCTCATGCTTGAGATAAAACAAATTTTCCAAATTGTCATGAAGAATTTTGCCTGTAGGCAATGCTGTCGTTGCTGATGAACTAGTTGAGGAACTGGCCTGATTGTCAGCATACTTGTTGAATTTCTTAACATAGCTTTCAAGGCTCATTATTTTATCATCTGAAACTAAAGGACTTGGAAATCCTTTATTCAGCAGAATATCCAATCTTTTTGTGAAAGCATAGATTTCTTCCTGCATATCAGAGCATCTTCTTTCTAGATTCTTTGTTGATTTTTAGGAGCCATATTCAAATATTTATTATAGACTTGAAGTCTTAATGGATCATTTCTAGCCTTTATATTTATGAATGTCTTCTTAATATCCCAGGCATCCTTCACTGGTGGTTTGAAGGAAGATACTTCTGCACTTTGCTGTCTTTGTAGCTCCTTTCTCTGTGAATTAGTGGATGTTCCACTGATTGTGCATGTTTGCTGACTATCTAACTCCTCTCTCCTCTGACTATCATGGGTTTCTTGAACAAATTCTACTTCTGAAAGAGGATTTAATCTTTGTTTTTTGATATCAGGTTGTTCTGAAGATCCACTAATAGGGGTAGTTGTTTCTGCATCTCTCTTCTTACCTTTCTCTTCATTGAGAGGAGTTTGCAAAACTGAAATTTCTGTCACATTAATCTGAGTAGGAGAAGTCTGTATTTGGGCCTGTTCCTTGGAAGTTTCAGGCTGCTTAGTCATTGTGAATTTCTCTGTGACTTGTGTATCAATCTCCTTTTCCTTTCCTTTGGATGCTACTATGGCTAGTGCACTGATTTCCTGCAAATTTTGCTGAGAGGTTCCAGCAGAGGAAGGACCAATTCCTGGTCTTTGCACCTGTTTTCCAGGAAATGAACAATGACGAAAACAGGTGCAGGTAATGGTGGATGGGTTCTGGATTGTTCATCTGCAGATTTCTCAGCAAAGTGGCGGTTGACAGTCTTTGACAGTTGGTTTTGCATGGGACACTGGTCGCTACACGAGAAAAATGAAAATGACGTAAGTACGAAAGGCTGTTTTGTCAGAGGCAGAAAGCAGTAAGCGGTATACATTGCACCGCTTTTGGGGACGGGTGGTTTTGAGCGGAGGAGCAGCGATTCCATACAGTTCATGACACGTGGCGCGGCACTATTCAGAAAACCGATTGGCCATCACGCGTTATCTTTCGGATGTGGGAGTGCAGTGATATGGATGATAACCGTTGATTGTGGATTGGTTGATCGAATGACGGTCGGGGTGGTGAGATGACAGGGAGATAACAGGGTGGGCACAATACAATAAAATCTAATTAATCATATCGGGGGCGATTCTATTGGTGGGACAGGTTATTAATCAACCATGAGGGTTAATTAATCCATTTTTATATGGCGGAGAGACGGGCTCATGATTAATTATAGATTTGACTAATTAATCGCAATTACCAAATTTATATGGTTATTTTTCAACCAAAGGGGTGGGATAATAATTTGGGAATTTTATATAATAATACGGGAATGGGTGGATTTAAATAAGGATTTAAATAATAAAGTTAGAAATTAATATGAAAAAATGAATGGAAGCGCTAAGTGTAAAAACTTATGCTTGAATGAAAAAAAAGGGTTTTTTATGAGATATTGTGAAATTTCCCTAAGTAAAATAGGATTTTACTTAGGAATTTTTTATTTTTTTTTGGAAGTGAGTGAATGATTTATGAATGCTTTTAAGTACTTAGGCTTTTTCAATTATTGGGCCGAGGGTCCGGTCCCTCCAAAAGTCAAGGAAATGCCTTCTAATTTTCAAATGCCTTGGTACTTAGGGGAAATTATTGAAATTTTTAGGGAAAAATGAGAAGGGAAATTAATAATTTGACTTTTCTTTGCTTGAAATTCTTCCAGTGTAGTGTCTGCCTTTGCACTTGTGATGAAATTAAATTTTTAACACATCTAGAGTCATTATCCATCACATGTAATTCTGCAACAACATCTACCTACCCTACCTACTTTAACCTACCATTTTTTCTTCTTTATTAGGGTGCACTTAGACTGGCAAACCCTTATCACATTTTTTCTTTTACATGTAGAAATCTATATAGTTCTAACCTTATTACATCCAAGGGCTCAGATTAAACTGTTGAGCTCCTTTTATTTACTCTACCTATCTACTTATCTACTTATCTACCAAGATTAAACAGTTTGGTCAGATTTTATTCTCTATCTCTAAAACATAAAATTTAAAGATGAACTAGCCAAGCTTAAACTGTTTGACTGTTCATAAATTGTGGCATAAGATACAAGTTGCACACAATTTGTTTATTTACATAAGAGCAAAAAGTAGTGGCATTTAGACTTGCACACTTTCCTTGGCCTTTCTTTTGGTGGGGTTCATTTTCTTTTACTTTTTTGGCCATTTTTATTTTTTCACCCTTTGAT
This sequence comes from Pinus albicaulis, assembly GCA_034641835.2. Taxonomy (NCBI): domain Eukaryota; kingdom Viridiplantae; phylum Streptophyta; class Pinopsida; order Pinales; family Pinaceae; genus Pinus; species Pinus albicaulis. Next base: position 1,373,565,900 of record CM076577.1, read on the forward strand.
TTTTCTTTTAGGGTATACCCTCTTTACATTTTTTAAATTTTTTTATTTTTTTTGACAATATAGAAAACCTTTGCAATAAGAAAAGGTATGAACATATTACATAGCCCATCAAGTCAATCATGATATATGACACCTATTGGTATAGGAGTCTAACAGGTCTAGAACCTGAATTCACTGTTAAATAGGAATGGGTCGAACAGTGTGAGAAAAGAAGCTTACCTCTCAAAAAGAGGTATCAGTTGCAGTACAGTGAAACCATGAGACTAAAAAGAGAGGTTCGAGATTTGAAGAAGCAAGTTTCACATTTAAAAAGGAAGGTAAAAATCTACAAATGGAGGGCAATAAAGCCGAATATTGAAGTCTCCACTACAACTACCCAGACCGTCCCAATCAAAGAATTGTTTGAAGTTCAAGAATTTGTATTGGCTGCTAAAATTCAAAAGTGGCAGTCTGCGGTGAGCAACCACAAGAAAGAAACAGCTAGGGTTTGAGAGTAGGTTGTTGGAGTCGTTACAGGGTACATAGATCATTTATACAAGGCACAGCTGAAGCAGGCCAAACAGAAGGCCGGGATAGAAGAATTGGAAGAACAAGTTCAGTTGCTAAAGACAAATAAGGAGAATATGTTCTCCCTAGCACAGCAGGTAATGGCCTGCAGACCTCCTACACATAGCTATGCCTTATTCCTTCATGAAAAAATTCTTTTCCTTTGTCTTGAAAGTATATATAAGGATATTTGGTATGAAATTGAGGACCCCATTCAATTTCTCTGTATTTTAAAAATTCATGATGTTATAGGACAACACTTAATGTGTGAGCTCTACATGCATGGGTATTATTTAAAGCATGATCAGTCCTTTAACCCCGTTCCATTCGTGGGGGACATCCACTTAATGTATTTCATCTCTTATACCATCAATCAGATTAAATGGAGAAAGGCCTGGGATACATTTGAAGAAAATCAAGTCGGAAAGCCATTAATGGTGAGAAGAGAGCATGGTCAGTCCTCGAACATTTACAACAATAATTATACCTTTCTATAGATTGAGGGCCGTAAAAAACACATGACACCAACTCAGAAGTGGTGTGCTGACCTGTGTGTCGGCCAGATTACGACATTTCGCAAGGAAGCCCTGGACAGTTGTCAGAAAAGAAGGATGTTGTTTTCTTCAGCCGTCAGGGGAAGAGAACCATTTGGGGCACCTAACTTTGCACGTGCCTTAGAAAGAATGTCACGTTATGTCGCATGTATTCATACATGTGGGGTTAGATGGATGGGATTAAGATTTCAATTTCCCCTTTTATGGCTGCTAGCCGAACAATATACTCATGCTTATAACATTGAACCCGACTGGTGGAAAGACATTGTTTTGACAGAAGTATATAAGCCACCAGGAACATAGATGGCTGTAGAATATGACCTCACATAGTTTCATGCCGATCACAGTCATTCCAATCCATATTTGAGGAGATGACGAGCTACATGAGGACATGCATATAGAACAATTGGGGGGGAGATGTTGGGCACCGGATTTGTATAATTTCTTCTCTCATTTTTACCCTATCTTTCTATCTCTTTGTGCCATTATTTATCTTAAAAGCATGAGGTAAAACCCTTCTTCCTATATTTTATGGGATATTTGATTAATGATGTATTTGTCATGGAGGTTTTACCTTTTCACATATTAACTCCTATTTTTCTTCAAATTTGGCTACAACAGGCACATTGCAGCGCAAGTCAAGGCACAACCCATCATTTCCAGCATCTTCCTTATTTGCTGCTACAGCGTGATAGCCATGGGTGTATCAGCGCTATCTTTGGCTTTCTTACGGTTTCTTGCTAGGAAATCAGGTTGTCGTTGTAACAATATGTATTTTTGTAACAGTGGAGTCGTTGGGAGGAATTGGGGGTTTTCAGGACTATTGTATAAAGAGGCCTACGGGCTGTGAATCGGGAGACCCTTTTCGGATACACAGACTTTGTAATTAATATTTTTATCATTAATTGAATATACAGTAGCTCGTTGTTTCTCCTGTAATCTTTGAGTTTCCGCAGCCTTGATCCAAGAGTTGGGCCCACTCTTGTGATCAGGTGCTGTGTTTTTCTTTCTTTCTTGCAGTGTTGTGTTGGTGTGATTCTTTAATTGTTGTCACAGTCTCGTTAATCGTTGTGGATGCCTTTTATTTCTGCAGTTCATTCCATTTTTGTTACAGTGGTATTTGTGTTATAGATTAAACCTATGATCTATAGCAGACCATGTGCTTGTATCTGCATATACTTTGCCGTTAGTCTTGAAATAACTAACGCCCTCGGGTTGATAATTTATGTGGAAAAAGGATTGAATCTTTTTCATATCCAGACACCAACAAGATGGACACTTAGATTCGAAGTTTGACACATATGGACTCTTCTAGAAGGCACTGGACATGTGGAGATTCCCGAAACAATGAGAATTTCGCTCCTAGGTGACCAACGCACCCTTGAATGTCGGGAAGTGCATTGCAGTGCACCCTTGAATGGAGGATGTTGCATATGCAACATAGTTAGTCCCTTTAGAGGCAGCGTTGGTGAGTTCATAAGTGATATAACATATACTTCAAACCTTGGAAATCTCATAATAGAATCCATGAATGATTTGTTTTTCTCTTAGGGAATATATCAATTGAAATTTAAGGGGATGATAGACCCTATTTCATTGGTCTGGGGATAATGTCCTGTTTGACCAGGTCAATGGGGGATGATGCCCAAATTGACCTATAACAACCATGAGCAACCATATTCATCATGTCAATTTAAAGCTCCTAATTTATTTATTTATTGGTTATAGTTTAACTATTTTTTGTTTTGGATTTTTTTAGGCATATATTTGGTCAAATTTGTTTGAAATTTAAAATGCATTTTAAATAACAAAAAAATATTTTTTTGAAAATTTTATTTCACTAAATTCTTAAGAAAAACTTTAAACCCTAAAATAATTAAAAAATATTTTTTTTACCATAGAAAATATTCATAATTAACATGATACCATTGCGAATAACTTAGTTGAGCTTAGAAATATTTCATCGAACTCCTTTTTCCTCGTGGTTTCCGCGCAAAATGGTTTTTGCTGACTGAGACCTATATTTTGTAATAAGAAAAAGGGCTTGATCAACCCATAACGCTCGATCGAGCCATAGAGATTGATCGAACCATATAGCTCGATCAAGCCCTAACTCTAGATCGAGCTTCTAACTCAAGTTAGGAAGGAGCTCAATCGAGGGTATGTTTAAACGCTCAATCGGGCTATGTTTAAGTGCATAAGCAGCTCATTCAAATGCATAAAATTTCTCAGTCATACGCTTAAAATTTTTCTATTGAACATCCTTTTTTCACCAAAGCGCACCCTCTTTTTTTCAAAAAGTGTAACCCAACTCCATGAGCTCACCCCCCTCGTTATGATTTCTTTTAATTAAAACTACAAAACATGTATATTCATTTTTGTTTTTTATTATTACTCATGGTATTTTTTTAATAAGAGAATAATTTATTTTTGTTTTAAAAGGAACATGTGTCAACTAGAGGTTGAGCACATAAGGAATTACACATCTCCCTAATAACGGGTTGTAGAATGAGTCTCTCAACTCAATCAATTTAATTAAAAGGACTAGGGCGTAGAATGGGCCTCTTAGCTAAATCAATTTAATTAAATGTACATAAGGGCATAACTACTTTTCAGATAAATCTCAACATTTGATTTGTGACTACTAAGAATATTCTAAAGCATTCACGAAGATTAAATCCCTACCATCGACCTCGTAATTATTAATAATTAAATTAAGAATTTGGAAGCCCTATTCCAAAAGAGAGAGACCTATATCCTTTGTGCTTATTCTTAAAATTACCTTTAATAAAGTTATAGAATTTTAAATAGAATTTAATTTCAATATAATATTTAAAATTAAATATTAAACCTAATTACAATATAAAATATTACTAAACTAGCACATATCATACTATACAATAAAATCATCAAAACTATGTATCTATAATTAAATCAATGTGGATCATCTTAACCATAGATCTATCAAATGTTGAGAAGGATCAAATCTCTTAAGGTGTATCTTATATATATATACCCACAAATGTTAAACTAACACATATCAGATTATACTATAAAACCATTCAAAACTACTTATCTATAATTAAAACAATGTAGATCCTCTTAACCATGGATCTATCAAAAGTATATGTATATATATATATATATATATATATATATATATATATATATATATATGTATGTATGTATGTATGTATGTATGTATGTATGTATGTATGTATGTATGTGTATCCCACAAATGTTAAACTAACACATCACATTATACAATAAAATAATCAAAACTTATTTACTATTAAACCAATGTAGATATTCTTAATTGTGTGCAAATCTCTTTTAGATTGCAAAACTTAAGAAAGGTTTCCACCTAGATAGACTTGATCACTCTCTATGTTTTATAAATGAAAGGCTAAGATAGATAGATATATATATAAACTCTACATTGAACATGTAGTTCAAATCCATAGTAGGGTAGAATGTGCATGTCTTCATAAACTTTTTATGTCAAATCATTACTCATAGGTGGGTTCAATGTCCCACAAACAACGGGGTCTCATACAACAATTTGGTGTCTAATTTGGGTGTGACCTTAACATTGAATTATTATTATTATTATTTTCAATCTTCTTATAATATATACATAATTGACATTAAAATATTTTACTTAATATGGACATTACAATATTTCATTTTGATGTATCTACATTTTTCTTACTTTCTCTCTTTATAAAATATATAAAGTATATTAAAATCTAACAGTTAACATGGCTATTTAAATAACTACACATCTTCTTTATATATATATATATATATATATCTTTCAGTTACTTTATCTCTATATAATGTTCTTATAAAATCATGCTACTTAAAATTAATATTGAAATATTTTATTTATGAATGAGAGTGAAATATTTTTAAACTATATATCTCTTTTATATCGAGTTGTAATATCAATCGATCTAGATCCATCTTAAATCCGGATCTATTGAATGCCTAGAGGGATCCAGTTTTGAGTTAGGATAGATCTAAGTTGGTATTCTTGCATTCCATAATGGATTTCATTAAGCCATTAAATAGGCTTCATTATAATTTTATAGTTAAATTATATTATTAATTTTTTATTTTTATTTTTATAATTTTAATTATAAGGAGATTTGCACTTATTAATTTTTTATTTTATTTTAGTTTTATTTTATTTTTGACCAAGTCAAAATGTTTATGTTGACATTGCAACATTGCTACCCAACATGGTTTTTTATTTAGTGGTTATTTTAATTTTGTTTTCAAATGAATTTTGTCAATGCTAAGTTAAGCAAGGAAAAAAATATGTAATTAAAACTACCTATATATATATATATATATATATAATTGTTTTCTTATTTAGTGATTATTTTATTTTTATTTTTAAAAAGACAAGTGTTAGCTATAGGTTGGACACAAAAATAATTACATCTCATAGTGAGTTGTAGTAGCTCAATTATACATTAATATAATTAAATAATAACAATATATTTTAAGGTCATAAGAAAGCTAGTCATCGAATTGGTGTATAAGAAGATCCCTTGTTTATGGGGCAAGGGACCAACTTCCACCCAATGTCATGTTTATTTGGGGACAATGAACCTACATATTTATTTGGGGGACAATGAACCTACTTCCCCGGAAACAACTCCTTTGTTTGTGGAACAAAACACTTACCTCTTTTCAACAATTTCACTCTTAAAATTCACAAAGTACACATACTCTACCCTCTAAATTTTAACTTATAACTTATCTAAAAAAAATACATATTTATAATTCACAACATAATATATAAAATTAACTCTAATCATATTTAAAATATAATTTTAATTTTAAAAATTTATATAAATTTTAACTTCATCATTAATTATATAAAAAATTTAAATTATAGGTTTCATACATTAAAAAAAAATCAAAGCGTTATAGATACATTATTTTCATGACTCCTAGATTTTCATGTATTATAGATTCTTAGAATTTGGATTTATTCTCCACTTCAAACAAAACTCATGTCCTGTCATACCTAAATGTCAAAGTTGTTGACATTAATTTTCCTTTAGAAAAGCATGTCTGCATATTATAGCCTTTTGACAACTATATCACATGTCTCATGGTTTGAATGAACAAAGGAGCGAATATTTTTGTAGTGAGATCACTGAAGTACACCATATGGTTTGAGGTGGAAGGTGTATATATGGCGTGTTATTTAAAATAAATAGATAAATTAATTAAAAAATAAAAATGATATTTTAATTTATTTAAATTAGTATAAATATTTTTAATATATGTTAATATTAAGAAATAATTTTTTATTACTTAAATTTATAATTAAAATGTCTTTATATTAATATTTTTCCAAAGTGATACATGAATATTTTATTAACATAAAGATATTTTAAAATCCAAAATCTATGCAGTTCCTAAATCAAAAAAGTGTTTAAATTTCTCTATTATTCATAAGAATATATCTTTTATATACTCTTTCTTTTAGGGAAATGACTAAGGAGCATGAAGAACATTTTTAATGTCCCCAACTCCCCTCATTGCTAATGGAAATATTTATGGACACTTCTTAAATCTTTGGGAACAAGAAAACTTATAAGTGAGGAAGATGAATTCCACACACATTTGTCTTTGAAACATGAAAATACATGGGAGGAAGATGAATCTTTGTGTTATACACACATCCATGATTATTTATGTAAGTGAAGTGTTTCCAGAAACACACCACAAAGGTGGAATTGGGATTTAGCTTAGAAATGCATCTATTTGGCCTTCTAGGAGGGGCTGAATCTCACTCTCATCATCTTCCCCTAATGTTGCTTGGTTTTTGTTGTAGGAGTAGTTATTGCATGTTTTCTTATCATGACCTACATAAGCACTTGGACTTGGGTTGATAACTTATAAGGATTCAAGGGAACCTTGGATGTCTTTAATTACCTTGGAGATTTATGTTTTCATTTTTTCTCGTAGGAAGGATTGTCTTGTGGAATTCTTCAACTCATTTGTCATTGGAGAGGTCACTTGAGGATACTCTAGTAATTGGTAAGTGTATTGTAATTCTACTTTAACTCATTTGTTGCAAGAGAGGCCACTTGAGTGTAGGTTTTAACCCTGTACAGAAATTATCTGCAAACGAATCTTAAAAACAAAAAATAAACAATAACGAGAGCATAAAACATAAAATAGATAAACACAAAGATTTTCCCCTCGATCCCAAATCGGGACGACCAACTTGATTTTTCATTATATTCCTTTTAGTGTTACAACACATATATATACATGTCGAAGCATACATAAACCCTGGATTAGAACATAACCGTAGTTCCCTTGACCGGATCTACAAAATACCAGGGACCGAAAACCATCATGCCCCAAAACCATATGCAAACCCATGCACAAAACCATGGGTGTGTCTTCCCACCAGAAAATAAGGCCCAAAATTTTTTTCCCAGGGCATTGTCCCGAACCCCAACAGGAGGTGCTACCGCCCCCCCTGTGACCCCCCCGCACATGACTAGACATGGAAAGAATATAACACAAACCCAACATTCTCCCACTTGTTGTTTTCTTTCAACAAGGGGCCATGGGAGAGCTGAGTCATTAGCCTAGCTTTTCAACACCCATTGTTTCTCAACACCAAGAGAACTTCTGAGTGCTCACAGACTTCGTCGATGCATTTGCAACATTCTTCAAAATGTCCACCTTTACTAGCAACACCCTTTTAGCCTCAACCATATATCTCACAAAGTGATATTAAACATCAATGTGCTTTGTCTTTGAATGATAAGCAGGGTTCTTAGCTAAGAAAATTGCACTTTGGCTATCACAGTCTATCCTTATAGCTTGCTGTACCAAACCCATACTTGAACACAATCTCTGCAACCAAACTGCTTCCTTGCTTGCATGAGTGGCTGCTATGTATTCTGCCTCTGTAGTTGAAAGAGCCACTACAGACTGTCTTTTACTCATTCAACTGACTGCGCCTCCAAATAGGCTAAACACATACCCACTTGTAGATCTTCTTTGGTCCAGATCTCCAGCCCAGTCTGCATCAACAAAACCACGAATGTCCAACATTCTTTCCAATCCTGGTCTTCCCTGGTAGCACAAGCCATAATCACTAGTGCCACGTAAATATCTGAAAACCCGCTTCACTGCTGTCCAATGCTCCTTCCGTGGGTTTGACATAAACCTGCTCAATACTCCCACTGCATGTGCAATGTCTGGTCTAGTACAGACCATTGCATACATCAAGCTACCCACTGCACTTGCATACGGAACACGGGACATATACTCCTCTTCTTCTTGTGTCTTGGGACACTGTTCAGCAGACAGCTTTACACCTACAGGAATAGGAACATTCACCGGTTTACTATCTTGCATATTGAACCTCTGCAATATAGTCTCGACATACTTCCTCTGGTTTAACCAGAGCTTCCTCTTTGCCCGATCTCTCTTAATTTCCATGCCCAAAATATAGTTTGTAGCACCAAGATCCTTCATGTCGAATTTGGAGAACAGTTGGGTCTTCAAATCTTGGATAATTTCTTTGTCATTTCTAATCAACAACATATCATCCACATACAAGACCAAATAAATAACACAGTCACCAATTAATTTAAAATAAACACAGTGATCCTCCTTGCTTCTGGTGAACCGAATTCCCTGTATATAGGTATCAAATTTCCAATACCACATCCTTGGTGACTATTTTAACCCATACAGAGACTTCTTTAACTGCATACCAGTTCTTTCTTCCCCTTCACCACAAAGCCTTCAGGTTGTTTCATGTAGATCTCCTCTTCTAGATCCCCATGAAGAAACGTTGTCTTCGCATCCATCTGTTCTACCTCAAAATCAAATACAACAGCAACAAATAAAAGTAATCTAATAGAAGTAACTTGGGCAACAGGAGAAAAAATATCACCAAAATTAAATCCTGGCACCTGAGAATAACCTTTTGCTACCAACCGAGCTTTGTATTTCTCCACCTTGCCTTCTACATTCATCTTCTTCTTAAACACCCATTTGCTCCCAATGGGCTTCCTTCCAGCTGGAAACTCCACCAGATCCCATGCCTCATTTTTATGCAAGGATGTCATTTCATCAACCATGGCCTCCTTCCAAAGTTTTCCATCCTCTGAATCTACTGCCTCCCTGACGGTTTTGGGATCATCATTAGGTATAGTTAAAGCAAAATTTGAACAGAAACAAATGGACTATACCTTTCTGGTTGTCTTATTTCTCGAACTGATCTTCTCACAACTGGAGTTTGTGGCTCTTCCTCTTCTGAGTCTTCTTCTGTTGTAGAGTCTGATTCATCCTCCTTTAGCTCAAACTCTATCTTCTCAGGTTCCTTTGGTAGGACTTCATGTTTAATAATATCTTTCACCTCTCTAAACACCACATCTAGCTTGTACACAACCTTCCTTGTTTTCGGGTTCCAAAGCTTGTAACCCTTTAAACCATTTTTATACCCAATAATGATGCACCTTTCAGATTTATTATCCAACTTGGTCCTTTTCCCCTTTGGAGCATGCACATATGCATCACATCCAAATACCCTCAGATGTGAAAGTGAGGGTTTCTTACCAGTCCATACCTCATGTGGAGTCTTATCCTCCAACGCTGATGAAGGTGATCTGTTAACCAAGTAACATGCAGTCTCCACTACCTCTGCCTAGAATTCTTGTCCTAACCCGGTACTACTGAGCATGCTTCTTGCCTTTTCCATCAGCGTCCTGTTCATTCTTTCTGCAACTCCATTTTGTTGAGGTGTGTATGGAGTATTCTTTTGTCTTGTTATACCACACTTCTTACAGAACTCTTCAAATTCCTTCTTGCAGAACTCCCCACCATTATTTGTCCTCAACACCTTTATCTTCTTCTCTGTTTGGTTTTCAACCAGAGCCTTAAATTCTTTAAATTTGTCAAAGACTTCAGATTTCTTCCTCAAGAAATATATCCATGTATTCCTTGAGAAGTCATCTATGAATGAAACATAGTACACAGACTTACCTAGTGATGGAACCGACACAGGTCCAAACACATCATTGTGCACGTGCTCTAATATCTTGTTCGCCCTCTTAGCACCAGAAGGAAAAGTCACCCGATTCTGCTTCCCATATACACAATGTTCACAGAAATCGAAATCGAAAGAGCTATTAGACATACCTTCTACCATACTACTTCCATGCAGTATTTGAAAGCCCTTCTCTCCAATATGTCCAAGCCTTTGATTCCATAAAATGGTCTTTTCTCTAGAGACCACTAGGCTTTCCACTCCACTTTCGGGAACCATAGAACTATTTCACTCATCAATAACAGCGCTGCCCTGAATCTTGTACATAGTTCCAATCCGAACTCCCTGCATTAATACCCGTGCTCCCCGAACCATCTTACAAGTTTCTTTCTCGAACACCATTTTTACACCTGCATCATCCATCTTGCTTACAAAAATCATATTTATGGCCAATGAAGGAATGTGCAGAACACCAGGAAGTGTTCTAATCCTTCCACCTTGCAGCTTTAGCTTAACTTTTCCACGTCCGACGATTCTGGCCTTCTTATCATCACCTAAGAAGACATCACTCCCATCATATTTCTCATACTCGCAGAACCACTCCCTATGGGGAGTGAAGTGAAAGGATGCACCCGAGTCAATCAACCATGACTCATGATCTACATGTGTATTTGAAGAAGAAGCCAAATACACATCCCCACCTTCATCCGAGGTGGTTTTTGTCTCTGTAGAAGGAGCATCATCAGATCCCTTTCCTTTCTCGGGAGCTTTAAATCTGCAGTCCTTTTTGTAGTGCCCTTCCTTTCCGCATTTCCAGCACACCTTTACAACTTTCCAGGAGATTTAGTTCTCCCTCTAGATTTAGATCTCCCACTCGAAACCTTATTCTTGTTTCTATTCTGGGACGTTCCTCGTATAGATAAGGCATCTCCATTTTGACCCTCCATATTTCTCTGTCTCATTTCCTCCGACAGCAAGGCTAAGACAATGTCATCAAAATTCAAGGTAGTTGTCATGCTACCTATTGCAATAACCAGACTGTCCCACGAATCTGGTAGAGAAGACAACAAACTGATGCACTTATCTTCATCTAAGATTTTAATATCAATAGATGACAGTTGACTTACCACAATATTAAAGGCATTTAGATGCTCTGTCACCCAGTCTCCATCCTTCATCCTCAGGTTATACAGCTTTTTCCGCAGGAACAATTTATTCACCAGAGACTTATATTGGTACAAAGTCCCTAGTTTTTCCCACAAGGTCTTCGCCGTAGCTTCCCCAGATACATTCAACAATATTGAATTTGAGATACACAACCGTATTGTGCTCTTTGCCTTCCAATATAGCTTCTTCCAGTCTTCATCTGACATTGTCGTTGGTTTAATACCTGGATCTACCATGATCCACTGATCTTTATCTACCAACAAATCCTCCATCTTGAGCTTCCACGACTCAAAACTTTGGCCATTAAATTTCTCAATCTCTATCTTCCCGCCGCTCGCCATCTTCTTTCACCGCAACAATCGATCCCGCAGATCTCCCACTGAACAGGGTCTACCTCAGGCCCGAGCAAAAAACCCTTAGTAGAAAAGGCGTCCCCTTGAAGCTGAAACAACTCTGATACAAAATGTAGGTTTTAACTCTGTACAGAAATTATCTGCAAACGAATCTTAAAAACAAAAAATAAACAATAAAAAGAGCATAAAACATAAAACAGATAAACACAGAGATTTTCCCTGTTGAGATTGCAACAAGATGATGAGCTTAGTGGAAAGGAGTCGCCTTCACTAAGTGGGCCCGCAGGCTATTTTTGGCGCATAGTCTATTTTTAGACTACGTCTATTTTTAGACATATGGATCATGTTCTATGAGTTGCAAGATGCTATTTGTGGATGGTTGGTCAAGTTGGAAAAATAGATGGACTTCTATTTTTAGACATATTGGGCGGAATCTATTTTTAGATTGCCGATCTAAAAATAGATATGTCGAATATTATTAGCTCTTAATAATATTTGGACTCTAAACATTATCTTATTCTCTTGGAGCACTTCAGTTAAGTGCACAGATGTGGCACAGGAGCTGACGGAAGGAATTACGCTATTCCTAAGGGTTAAGTGGAGCTATTGCATGGATACTTCAGTTAGAACTCATGTGACAGAGTTTGGTGGAGTTGATTGAGGAAGTTAGTGGAGTTGTATTCAGTTTAACTAATCTAAACATAGTTGAGCTATTTGTATCTAGTTTAACTGATTGATACGATTAGTGAGAGTGGTGTGAATTAATTATTAATTAATTCACTAATTATAAACTCATTAATCAACTAAAGAATGCATCAGTTAACTTCAGTGCATGGACAATTTTAGTGGAGACCAGTGCAGAAATAGGTGAAAGAGCAGGTTAACTATCAGTTGTGACTATACTGTTGCTATTTGCAACACACAGATAGGTGGAGTAGCCCATGAGGATTGCGCAGTTCAAGCCAGGTGTTTTATCTATTTAATGAAGCCATCCCATAGCATTGAAAATGCAATAGAGGCTGGCTATCAAGTGGCAAAATATTGGAGCATGTGTTTTGCTAGATCTAGCTTGATAGTGTGTAGCAATTGAGGGTGTGCATGAGAGCTTGTGAGGAGATTTTGTAATATGATTGTTACATGATCTCCATGACATATAATATACAGATAGTTGGGGTTTTCAGCTTTAATCTTTCCCATTAAATATTATGTTCATATGTGTGATTGTTTGTGGTTTTAATGTATGCATGCAATTGATTTTATTTCCGCATGTGATGATCAATGGTAGAAGAGATTTTGTATTATGCATGAAGCTAAAATAGTGTGTGATCAGGAGAATCTCGGTGAATAATATATTAGTTATTCAAATTTCTACATGGTATCAGAGCGATATTGATCATTGGAGAAATTGCAAAACATTGAAGCGGTTGAGTTTTGTGCTGGTGGAATTCGAATTTGCAGTAGTGTTTTCTTGGTGTCGAAGTTGAGATGTCTTTCAACGGATTGCGATTGGAGTATGCCCTTGAGGGCAGCTCGAATTATATTGCATGGAAGGACAGGATGGAGGCGGTGCTGGATGACAATGGGTTGAAGGAGTTCATACATGCAGAAATTCCAAAACCTACTTCTAACGATGCTGCCGCACTTGACGCATGGCAAAACAAGACAGCAAAGTGTCGAAGGATTATGTTGGAAGGTTTGAAGGATCACATAGTATCTAGCCTTCATGGTAAGGCTTCTCCATTCTTGATGTGGAAATATTTGACAAATTTATTTCAAAGCAAGAGCGACCAGAGGAAGTTGGCGCTCAAGGATAAACTCAGGAACATAAAAATGGAGAAAGGCGACAGTATGCCCAAGTACCTCACAAAGTTCATCCAATGCAGGGATGAGCTGGGAAGTGTGGGGGTTACTGTTGATGATGAGGACTTGGTGAGCTTGGCTCTCCTTGGGCTTCCAAAGAGTTGGCATTCCTATCAGGACTCTGTCAATGGTCGGGAGAAATTGCCAGGATGGGAACGACTTTGGTCGGATCTTGTGCAAGAGGAGATAAGGCGGAGTACCAGGGACGGATCTTCATCAAAGAACTCTGATGAAGAGAATTGCGCTTTGGCTGCCAAAGAAAAGAAGGGGAAGAGCAAGAAAGCTTCTCATTCCGGTGTGAAAGGCAAGAAGCAGGACATGTCCAAGGTGAAGTGCTTTCACTGTCACCAACACGGACATTATGCCACAAATTGTCCGCAGAAGAAGAAAAATAAGCAGGCTGCTGGATCTGCAGCTGGAGAGGCCTTAGCCTCGTAGTTTGAGCTGGATTTTTCGCTGATCGCATGCTTGGTCTCAAGTGTGATGGGTTCAGTGTGGTTTCTGGACAGTGGTGCGTCTTTTCACATGACAGGAGATCGAGATTTGTTTACTGATCTAGATGAGAAAGATCTTGGAGTGCACATCGAGATGGGCGATGATGGTAGATACAGTGCGACCGGTGTCGGTACCATTTCCTTTGAGAGGGAGTCTGGTAAACCCTTCATATTGAAGGAAGTGATGCATGTTCCAGGATTGAAGAAGAATCTTATCTCTGTTGCGATGTTATCAATTGCGAGTGTTGGGCTGCGGCTTAATGGCGAGGCAAGGCGGAAGGAGTGGTGGCCAGGATGATGGGAAAGTTGTGGACAGAAGATTGGGCCACCTTCACCATGGAGCTTTGAAGATCTTGTAACCAGATTTCTCTTTTGGGCTTCCTAAAGGGTACTCTTGCACGGTAAGATTAGTTAGATATACAAGGGAGTGTACCTTGGGAAAATTTGTGAAAGCCACCTTTCACGAGAAGGATAGTCATGCCATGACGATCCTTGAGAGAATTCACACAGACGTGTGTGGACCTTTCTCAGCAGCTTCGACAGCAAAGCATAGGTATTATGTGATATTTGTTGATGATTTTTCTTGTAAGTGATGGATCTTCTTCATGCAGAAGAAGAGCGAGACATACTCAAAGTTCTGTGAGTTCAAGGCACTGGTTGAGAAAGAATCGGGGAAGCAGGTGAAGGCTCTTAGGAGCGACAATGGTGGTGAATTCATCTCTGGCGAATTCAAGGAATTTTGCAGCGCAGAAGGAATTCAAAGAGAGCTCATAGCACCTCATAACCCACAGCAGAATGGGGTTGCTGAGCGGAAGAACAGAACGATCGTGGGTGTTGCACGGGCGATGTTGCATGATCAGGGCCTACCCATTCACTTGTGGGCTGAGGCATGCAATACTGCAGTATATGTGCAGAACCGTTGTCCTCACGGGATACTTGGCATGAGTACACCTGAGGAGACTTTTTCTGGTAAGAAGCCTAATATTTCCCATTTGAGGATTTTTGGTTCACCTGTTTACATTCATGTGACGAAGGATGCCAGGAAGAAGCTGGAGCCGACTGCGGAGGTTGGGATATTTTTGGGGTACACTGATACACCCCACAACTATCGTGTGTATTTTCCAGACAGTCGCAAGACTGTTGTGCGACAGGATATCAAATTTCATGAGGAGAAAGCCATGAAGTGTTCGCTTGAGAGGGAGCCACACTTGCATGCAGATGAGGAGCTATTAGTTCATAAGGATGAGTCTCAGGATGTGGATCAGCCACAAGATGAGGTTCATGGAGTGGAAGAGACCACTCATGCAGCGCCAACCATCAGAGGGCACAAGCGCACTACAGAAGCTGAGCGACTGGCTCAAGATGCAGAGAAGGTTGTAGGAGCACCTACATCACAGCGCAGATAGAGATAGTCACCTGATCGGTACATTGGATACATGGCTCTTGTGAGCAAGTGTATCATGACAGAGCCATCCTCTTTCGAGGAAGCTGTGGATGATCCCGCATGGGTAGATGCCATGGTGGAAGAGTATGATTCGATTGTCAGAAACAGTGCATGGGAGATTGTCCCGAGACCGGAAGGGAAATCAATGGTGGGTTCGAGATGGATCTACAAAGTGAAGCAGGCAGCTGACGGGAGTGTGGAGAAGTACAAGGCAAGATTTGTTGCCCGAGGCTTTTCACAGATAGAGGGGATCGATTATGAGGAGACCTTTGCACTTGTCGCAAGGTATTCTTCCATACGGACGATCCTAGCTCTCTCAGCGCAGATGGGGTGGCACATTCATCAGATGGATGTGAAGACTGTGTTCCTCAACGGAGTCATTAAGGAGGAGGTGTACATAGAGCAACCCGAAGGTTTCGAGATCTTCAGCAGCGAGTCGCATGTGTGCAGGCTCAAGAGAGCGTTGTATGGGTTGAAACAAGCACCTCGTGCTTGGTACACACGGATAGACAGTTATTTCACTGGACTTGGATTCTCCAAGAGTGAGGCGGATCCTAACCTATACCAGATTGTGGTGGAGGGTAAGTTGCTAATCATTGTACTTTATGTAGATGATTTGATTTTGACAGGTGATGAACTATTGATACACTCATGCAAGGTTGATCTTGCAAAGGAGTTTGAGATGAAGGACTTGGGCCTCCTTCATTATTTCATGGGATTGGAAATTTGGCAGCGCAGTGATGGACTGTTTGTTTCTCAAGGAAAGTATGCCCGGGAGATACTGGAGAAGTTCAACATGCATGGTTGCAAGCCTGTTGATACTCCTCTTCCTGGTGGATGGAGGAAGGAGGATGCTACTTCGACGGAGGTAGTGGATGCCACTGTTTATCGACAGTTGGTGGGGTCGCTTATGTATCTGGTCAATACACAACCCGACATATGCTATGCTGTTAACCAGCTTTCACAAGCTATGGTTAAGCCAACCAAGCTCTTCTGGAAGGCAGGCAAGCATGTATTGAGATATCTCAGAGGCACATTGGGATATGGATTATGGTACAGACAGTCGGATGAGGTGAAGCTGTGTGGCTTCACGGATGCAGATTGGGCAGGGAGCCCAACAGACAGAAAGAGCACATCTGGAGGGATTTTCAGTATCGGGTCGACATCAGTTTCTTGGTACAGCAGGAAGCAGAGATCCATGGCACTCAGTTCAGCAGAGGCCGAGTATATGGCAACGAGTTTGGATGCATGCGAGGCTATATGGATGAGGAAGATCCTGGTCGGGTTGTTCGGTTCACACTTAGAGCCTACTGTGATTTATTGTGATAATCAGAGTTGCATCAAACTCTCGGTTAATCTAGTATTTCATGATAGATCTAAACACATTGACATCCGGTATCATCATATCAGAGATTGTGTGCAGCGGAAGATCATGTTACTTTCATACATTCCCACGGAGGATCAGGATGCTGATATCTTGACGAAGGCGCTCACCAGGAGCAAATTTGAATACCACAGAGGCAGGATAGGGGTGGCAGATAATCCTTATCTTGTTGAGAGGGAGTGTTGAGATTGCAACAAGATGATGAACTTAGTGGAAAGAAGTCGCCTTCACTAAGTGGGCCCGCAGGCTATTTTTGGCGCAAAGTCTATTTTTAGACTATGTCTATTTTTAGACATATGGATCATGTTCTATGAGTTGCAGGATGCTATTTGTGGATGGTTGGTCGAGTCGGAAAAAATAGATGGACTTCTATTTTTAGACATACTGGGCAGAATCTATTTTTAGATTGCCAGTCTAAAAATAGATATGTCGAATATTATTAGCTCTTAATAATATTTGGACTATAAACATTATCTTATTCTCTTGGATCACTTCAGTTAAGTGCACAGATGTGGCACAGGAGCTGACAGAAGGAATTATGCTATTCCTAAGGGTTAAGTGGAGCTATTGCATGGATACTTCAGTTAGAACTCATGTGACAGAGTTTGGTGGAGTTGATTGAGGAAGTTAGTGGAGTTGTATTCAGTTTAGCTAATCTAAACATAGTTGAGCTATTTGTATTCAGTTTAACTAATTGATACAATTAGTGAGAGTGGTGTGAATTAATTATTAATTAATTCACTAATTATAAACTCATTAATCAACTAAAGAATCCATCAGTTAACTTCAGTGCATGGACAGTTTCAGTGGAGACCAGTGTAGAAATAGGTGAAAGAGCAGGTTAACTATCAGTTGTGACTATATAGTTGCTATTTGCAACACACAGATAGGTGGAGAAGCCCATGAGGATTGCGCAGTACAAGCCAGGTGGTTTATCTATTTAATGAAGCCATCCCATAGCATTGAAAACGCAATAGAGGCTAGCTATCAAGTGGCAAAATATTGGAGCATGTGTTTTGCTAGATCTAGCTTGATAGTGTGTAGAAATTGAGGGTGTGCATGAGAGCTTGTGAGGAGATTTTGTACTATGATTGTTACATGATCTCCATGACATATAATATACAGATAGTTGGGGTTTTCAGCTTTAAGATTTCCCATTAAATACTGTGTTCATATGTGTGATTGTGTGTGGTTTTAATGTATGCATGCAATTGATTTTATTTCCGCATGTGATGATCAATGGTAGAAGAGATTCAGTATTATGCATGAAGCTAAAATAGTGTGTGATCAGGAGAATCTCAGTGAATAATATATCAGTTATTCAAATTTCTACATTCCCCTGGATCCCAAATCGGGACGACCAACTTGATTTTTCATTATATTCCTTTTAGTGTTACAACACATATATATACATGCCAAAGCATACATAAACCCCAATCCATTAACCCTGGATTATAGCATAATCGTAGTTCCCTTGACCAGATCTACAAAATACCAGGGGTTGAAAACCATCATGCCCCAAAACCATGTGCAAAGCCATGCACAAAACCATGGGCGTGCTCGCCCACCGGAAAATAAGGCCCAAAAAAATTTCCCGGGCTGCTGCCCCGAACCTTGACAGGGGGGGATGCCGGGGCCCTGTGACCCCCCTGCTGCGCCTGGCGCAACGTACAGGGGGGTCAGCAGCACCCCCACCCCCACACGTGACTAGTCGTGGAAAGAATATAACACAAACCCAACATTGAGGATCCACAATAGACTATGTAGCGTTCTTGGCAATCCACTTTGGCTTAATTAAGACCGTATGGGGATTCACCAGTGGCTCAATTTCCACTAAGTGTTGTTGCTCTATTATGCTTTTCCACCATGTGGCCTTCTTTTGTTTCCTCGTTGCTACTAAAGGGCCTTTTGACTTGTTATTCTTAAGGCATTGAAACATTATATGCCCTATTTCAACAAATTGATATAATGGAAAGTAATCTAGTCATAGTTAAAAGGTTGGATCAATATATAATTTTTTGAAACTATCTTGATCTATGTTAGAAGGTCTTTATAAAAATCCATATTAATGTAGATCCAAGTAAATGTGGTGATATTCCTTCTCTCTATTTGAATGCAACAAAAATGAAAAATTCCAATGGCATCTTTAATCTCAATAATAGACCCACAAGATCGAAGCTAGAGGGGAAAGTTAAGGATCTTTACCTAGTGACATTAAAGTTGAAGAGAGAGAGAGAGAGAGAGAGATTGTTGTGGGGTTGAATGTACGAAATCTATGTTTTGGACAAATTCTAGCACATCCCCATAACCAAGGGGCCAAATGGAAGAGAGAGAGAGAGAGATTGTTGTGGGGTTGAATGTAGGAAATCTATGTTTTGGACAAATTCTAACACATCCCCATAACCAAGGGGCCAAATGGAGGATGAGATCCTTGACTACCATTGAGTAGCAATTCATGATGAAGAATCCTTGAAGGTTTTTTGAATGTTGGCCAAACTTTACAACAACCTACAAATGGTTGAACCCATGACACCTCGAGTTTCTAAGATAGAGGGGATTGAAGTACCCATGGTAGTTGAGGGTGATTCAAAATTATGGTCATAGTGGTTGTCGTCCATTCTCAAGGATGACAAGATGGTGGGCTTAAATCCACTTATATGTATATGGGGAGTGCAATGCAAGCCTCACTCACATGTGCAAACATTGCCTTCAAGTACCTTGGTTGCAACCTCAAAGGGTCAAACACCCTTATGAGTATTGTACCTTAGTCACTAGTCGTGAAAAACCATTTATTCTTCACGAGTGGATATAACCCTTTTGAATGGAAGGTTTCTCCAATTATGATCTTGACCCCTTTTCTTATAATTATATTTGTCATCCTTAAGTCTAGCCATGTTGACATAGTTGTATGGGAATGACCACGTAATCATCTTTCTTCACATTCATATATTTTAAGGAGGTTAAGTTTAGATATTCAACTTGTGATTTTTTTTTGGAGATATTGCCCTAGTAGTTTCCACATTTTGAAGAGGCACTTTAATAATCATTCACTTATTCCCCTTACATAATCATGAAATTGTAGTGTCTGATATTTATTATATAGAAATTTTTGTGATTATTTGTAAATGATTCGTTCTATGGAGTTTTGATGAATATTTTTTATTTATGGTAGGGAGTTATGAAGTCCAAATTTTACAAACACTCTAAACCTTACACTTCCTTCCCACAATGTTACCACATTTTCTTATGTTATCACCTAAATATATTATAATGAATTTTGAAGGCTAATCTCACACAAAGAGGAATTTTTTCTCTTTTTTTAATGAGAGATTTCTTTTTAACATTCATTTTAACTCATTTTAGGTAAGGAATTTTGAACCATACACCACACACAACATTAAAAAATTTTTATCCTATCACCTAAACATATCCTTCATGACAATAAAACAGGTTCTTTGAAAAGTAACCTTGCTCTTTGAGAGATAAAATTTTTCTTTTACTTCTTGTTTGTCCACATGTTTTTTTTTCTTTAAATGGGAATCTATGGACACTCACTTCTTTAGAACTTAAGTGAATACTCACTACTATAGTAACACAATGTTGCAACATTTTCATGATGTTATCACCTAAACCTTGGAAAATTTGAACATAAAGGCTCTTCTAGAACCATCATGGAAACCGTCCAATTCACTTATAATACATCCAACTTGTTATTACATACAAACACATGCACTGTCCCCACACATCAGAAGGAGAACATGTAAACTTCATCCCACAACCAATCAAACCCTATATTAATTGAAGGCACCACATCGTGAACACAACAAATCAGGGCCGCTGAGGAAACGTTGACAATCCAAACGAATACTTGTGATCACTTGGGTTGCTGTTAAGGAATTCTATGGTGATGCAAAGAGATGGTAGAATGATGACTTAATTTAAGGTAATTTAAAATGATGTGCAGTAAAGAAGACAGAGAAGAACAGGGCTACTTCAAAGGAAAGATATGATACGCCTGAGATTTCAGGTTAAAGAAGAAGACAGAGTGAGACAGTGACAATAATTAATAAGTAGTTAAAGTGAAAGCGACGGGTGGGATGGGATGCCGCCGCGCTGGAAGGAGTAGAAAGCCAAAATCGGGGGCGATTAATTGACTCATTCACCATACGGCCGTGAGGGGAGAGGAGAGTCGTGTGTACAGTACCCACTGACGTGTCAGTATATCTAGCGCTGGATACGGGGATGTGACGTGTCTTCCTATCTGCTCCGTCTGTCACCGTCGTTACGCCCAGTCCTGTGCTCTGCCAGCCTGTGTCGCCTGTCTGTCTGTGTGCCTGTCACTGGTCAAAGTGCGGCGGGTCGTTTTCCGCTGGGTCCCACAGCAACGGCGACGTCACTTTCAACTCATCACTGCACTTGATTTTAATGAAGGGGCCACATCCACCGCTCAGGCAAATCTAACACACCAATGAGTCCAATCTAAACGGCGCTTCTTTCGCTTTCCGTTAAGGGATTGTGATGTGGACGTGCAACTGCTTTGTATTTATGACGGTGATGGACTGATATGTTTACGCCGTCGACGTTATGGTCAAGAAACATTGTAATAAGAAGTATTATTACGTCTCGGCGAGGACATGTATGATCGGCTCCGGCCTACTAATCTGTCCGTACATCAAACGAATTTTGCACAGGTTAAATTTGGGGAGCTTTTATTAAATGAGTGGTCTACCTCATAGATGTTATGGTTTCGGCTAGTGATGTTTTTGGATGTGTTTGTACTAAAAATAATGGAAATTTAGCATTATTTTCATAAAATTTATTGGAAATTTTTGGAAATCTGTGTTATAGTCATCAAACTTAGATTTTGGCTATTTAAAAGAGATTTTATGGTGTTGAATCCATTTCTACCATCAAATTTTTTGAAAAAATAATCATTGGATTCTGACTAATCATTCGCGCGAAAATGTCGCCTCGATAAACATTGTCTTTTGGTTATTTTTGTTGTAAGTGAAAACACGATTTTGGGAGAGCTTGTGAGAGATTGTGATTTCTTGTTAAGTATCTTTTTGAATGTATAAATTGATTCAATGCTTTAAAAAACACTTGAGGCATTTTTATTTTGCAAATTACACAACTCAAACTTACAATTATAAAAAATCTTGGTCAAAATTGACCCCAAAAAAATGGCCATAAAAGGCCAAAATGTCTATTAGTTAGACTAGGCTTTTTATTAAAATGTATTTTTTCTGAAAATAATTTATGATTCATTTAATCGGTTCCATTTTCGACTTATCTTATTCTTAGTGTTTTACATTTTTACTTTTTTTACAAGCATATTTTTCTAATCAATTTTGTCAAAATTTGATAGGGATTTATTGGAATTTTGGCTTCAAGCTATTTAGTTTGTACATTCCTAGTGTTCTAGAGGTTCTTCACGGTATTGAATCCATTATACAATAAAAAATATAATTTAAACAACGAAAATTACAATCTCACCGAGAACTATATTATTGATTCTAGTGAAAAAGGTAAAAACCTTAAAGAGTGAGACTCCACCCTTTTTTATTTTCTTCATCTAGATTGACCTTAAATCAATGTCATTCCTAATATTGTAATATTCCAATTTTTTCCTTCAATAAATTGGAATATTAATTTCTGCTATTTTCACTTAGGAGTTGAATAATTGGGTGAGAAGGCTCATTCATAATAAAAACATAGATAAAATCCCTCTAGTATAGAAAGGGATCAGCCTTGGAACTAGATTTCACACCCTCATGTGTGAAAGGAGACATTTGCAAAGAGGCTAGGTCAAGTTTGACCAAGTCAAACAGCACAGAAGTATGAGGTCGAAAGCACCCTATGGGACAGCGCAGAGAAAGAAGAGGGAATATTCTTTGAAGGAGGAATCCCTAATAGAGTGGGACCCATGGAGAGGGAGCTCTCATGTGCTTAAAAGGAGGGCAATGCAGCCATTGTTTCTCATGCATATGATTATAGATTTCTTATCTGCTTAGACTACTGTAGTCCCAATTGTTTAGCTGAGTTGCTGTGCTGCTTAGCACAAGGATCTCCTGCTTAGGAATCCTTCTCCTTTCTTGAGAAGCCTCTTGAAGGAGTTGTACTGATTTGCCTCACATCTAAGCTTGAGGCCAAGCATCCTCCTCCAGGACAATGTTATTGCTGCAGCAACATAATTCTGTGTTGCAAGGGTTGCAGTGAGGGATCACAACACCTCTTCCATCACTTTTTTTTCAGAGGGAGAGTCTTTCCTTTGGAGGATCAGTTTGGAAGCTATCAGAGCTTATTGCAGATCTTGGCACTTGGCCAAATCATTCTATTCCACCTACAGCGCAGTTACCCTCTTAGACTGCGTTATTTTCAGAGTGCACTTGCAATGAGGGATTGCAGTGTTGATTGGAGAGTGAGATCTCAAGTGTAAGGATTAGCCTTCCACTTACGAGATTCATTGGAGGAGGTCTACTTCAGATTGCTTATCATCTTCAACATTCTCTATTCAGTTCCATATTTGAGTTGCCGCTGCTACCCAACAACTCCGGCATTTTTGCCATTTTGTATATTTCAGCCAATCCTTCGGATGATTGATGTATTATTGCTTCTAAGGGTTAGAGCTTTGCTCACCTATTGTATTTGAGCCATATATTGTCATATCCATTTATTGATATCATTTTGTAGCAGTTACCCATAATAGATTGCACTGTCATAGCCAAGGGTTTCATATATGAAGCAACGTTCTCTCATTTCCTTGTACATGTGTTGTTGAGGCTTGCATTGCCTTTCTTGAGTGGGTGTTTCCTCAAGAACTTGTACTCTCTTTACTTCTATAGCATTATTTGTTGGCTATATATATTTTCTTGTCTCACAACTAATAAAATAACGTTGTTGATCTATTGTATGTTCATGCATTTGTTGCAGTCCCCTCATCGGGCACTTTTAAGGACATCTAAGCGTGGGAGATCTGTTTAACCCACTTAGAGGGATTTATTTGGAGCCTCCTCTTGGATTTAGCACTTAGACACATTGTTCTAAGAGATCCAGGTCTTGGTTTCAATTCCTGTAGCAGCCATTACTAGAAAATGCGTTTTTCAGTCATGCCTTGCTAGCTGTTCCAGATTTGGAATATTACAGTGGTATCAAAGCAACTTTCTTGGCTCAGCCTGTGAGTCTTAGCCCAAGAAGATCAGAATGATGAAGAAGATGAGATTACTCTCATCAGTGTTCAGATCTAGAGAGAACCTCTCCAAAGAGGTTAAAAAGATTGAAGAAGAAGAAGAGGAAGGACCATGCACTTCCTATTCTAATCAATAAGAAGACAAGCATGAAGGACACTTGGATTATCAGATTCTAAGTGATTACCTTGTTGAGTACAGATCTCAACCTAGAGCCTTCAAGGAGACTCTAGATTTCCCTCATTTCATCCAGTTGAAGGAAGAGAAGAGACCCTACAGCAAAAGAGAAATCAAAGGCAATAGATTTATGTTGTCTACTTTTGATGGATTATCTACAACAAGAACTTGGGTGAGAAAGTTGGAGGCATTTTTCCTACTACATCCTGTAGCAGGGAAAGAAGTTGTTGAAATCTCAGCGTTGCACTTGGAGGGTGAAGCCTATGTTTGGTGGTGCAACCACTTCAGCCATGCAAGGGTAAAAAAGTTTGCAGAGTTCACTCAAAGGTTGATCCAAACCTTTGATGGAGAAAGCACAAAGGAGGAGAAGCTCACACCACCATTTGAGGAACCTTGTGATAAAGCTATCACACTCATGGAGGAGTAGCCACATGCATCAACAGTTGGGGTAGCCAACACTTTGGAGGAAGGAACTCTTGCAGCCCTACAAGAAGTTCCAAAATATCATCAAGGTATGAAAATATTTCCACAATCTATTGTTGTAGCAAATTCTTTTGATAGATGTGGAGATTTTCTTTTATATGACCAAGGGTCAAATCCCATTGCTACTATAGAGTAGCTTGGTTGCACTACGTTGTGCAACATAGAAACATTCAAGGAGGAAGCAAAACATCATTCTCATGATCCATTGTTGGATTGTACATCACACTTGAGGTTGGGGTTTGAAGACTTGAAGGAAGATAGTAGACATCTTGGAGTGAGAAACCCTCTCTCCTTTCAAGATGACATTTTCTCAATGAGCTCCTCTCAGCTCAAAGAGGAACTTCTACTTTCAGCAGATCCAAGACCTCATTGGTTTTGGAAGACTATTGTTGAGAGGGAGGTCTCAAGGAGAGATCTCATTAGAGGTGCACTTGAACACACCATGGAGTGAAAATATTTTCTTCCTTTCTCACAAGAGCAGATAGAAGATGGAGGACATCTTCGGATGAATAACATCTCTCATGCTTGTGTTGGACATTCCTTGAGCCATGCACATCATGATGGGAGGTTTTTTCCTACCACCTATTTGGGTCCTTATAGGGTCTCATTGATCCTAGAGAAGATTGCATTTTTAAAATCCCATGAAGTGCAAAGACAGAGATTTGGTTTGGGAGGATGGTAGCCCTCATGGGAGGAGTACCAAGATGAAGAAAATGGGAAGGCATCCACAAGTAGTTGAATGGATATGGTTGATGAGCAAGGAGCTGGGAGGCTACTTGCAGATCTATGACGCCGGACAACAGGAGGCTTGGCTACGCTAGTTACTCTTGAAAGAGTTTGGCCATCACTTGGCATACACTCTTCCTAAGAGTAGGAGGAAGGAGGAGAGATGGCATGATAATTGCATCATTGGGCAGCATAGAGTATGGATGCATGGTGTTGATGTGATACCATATCATTCATTGTGTCTTCATCACATGAGTTGTATGATGGAAGTATGGGGAGGCAGCAAAATATTTTGTTGCTTTGCTTGTTCTTGGGAGAGAAAGAACATATTTTCTCTCACACTTCGCATGATGTTGCAAGAGGAGGAGATGGCATTATCTCCTTGGCTTTTGATGATGGAGAGGTACTTCCACTTTGGGAGGAACTTCTCATGCATTGCAGCATTACGAGAGATGTCTTTGGCAAGGAGCATGTCAAAGAACAAAGCCTTATATTGACAGGAGCTTATTTGCATGAGCTCATAGCATTGTCACTTTGGAGCAGGAATTTATGGAGGGAGTGTCCCTAGGATCACTTCACATTTGATGCACTTGGTGAACAAGGAGGAGGTGATGGTGATAGAGTGGTGGATAGAGGCATCTATCACTATGACATATTCTTCTTGACTTGGGTTTCCAAGCATGAGGAGGATTATCTTCTTGTAGCACATGGTTCATTCTTCTTCATAGCATGCCAAAACACTATGAAGGACTCACTCTTGGATCCATGAACCATCTTACTTCCGGCATATGGTAAGGAGTTTGTTTTTACATGTATTGATTTGCATACTCTTACCATTACTATGCAGTGCATTGCTTCACAAGAGGGCAAACTTGTCACATTGCTCCATGATCAATGTTGGGCCAATCTACATGATGGAGGTAGCCATATTTTATGTGGCCTTGGGCAAATGTTTTATCATCACATGTGTGTTCAGTTGTTACACTCAAGCATGTACCATATGAAGACATGCATGATTAACCATGTAAAAAGAAACATTTTGCCTTGTACTTTTCTCAAGCAGCAGCTTGTAAAACTGCACTGTACACACCTAGGAGACTGTTGGTATCTTCAAGCACCACATGAAACCATCAATATTTCCTTCATTCTTGTACTGATCATGTCTTCACTTGCTGATATTGGTTATATTCTTGTTGAGAGCGTGATTGGGAGGTTGACACATGAATTGGATGTGTCCTTGAGGGGAGAAAACTCCCACATTTTCTGTATTGCGTGTTCTAAGGGGAGCATGGGAGGAGATATGACCACCACAGCCACATGTATGTTCTATTTTGAGGTGGACCATGAGTTTGATAGCCATCTATTGCATAACCATGGGCAAGTATTTGATCATGTATTGTTGATACATTCAGCCATTTACTATTCATTAGTAGGTGTGATGGATTTTGTATATTACTTGCCATATTATTTTATGAGATTACAGTGGATGAGATTGCGTTGTATCCTTTTGAGTTATTGTTTGTATCATGCATTATCATGTAAAACTTGCAGCAAAATTCTCATTGGGATACTCTATGATGATCTTGTCCTATTCATCATGGATGGAATATCTTGGGCCAACTTGTTCTTCATTGTTGGAGGAGAACTCTTTGGAGGATTGTTCTTCACTTTGCCATGGGAGGGAAATACTTTTGCATCCCGGGATCATCACACACTCTACTCTTATCATAAGTGGAGAGAAGAATAGTAAGGGGTGAGCTATGAAGCTTACAATGTTCAGATTTTCAGTCCACCTTCATTTCCGGAGTTTGAGGTGGAAGGAGATTTTCAGGAGGCCATGTTGGGAGGTGAATCATTTTGTTTGGATGATTGCTTGGGGATGGAGGATCCACATGGGGAAGATGTTCCTCATCATATTTTAGACTCCATGCCTTGGGTGGAGACTTTCCAATTCTATCCTTGCAGTTGCTTGAGGACAAGTAGCATTTGGGAGGGGAGGACTGTAATATTCCAAATTTTTCCTTCAATAAATTGGAATATTAATTTCTGCTATTTTCACTTAGGAGTTGAATAATTGGGTGAGAAAGCCCATTCATAATAAAAAAATTGATAAAATCCCTCTAGTATGGAAAGGGATCAACCTTGGAACTATATTTCACACCCTCATGTGTGAAAGGAGACATTTGTAAAGAGGCTAGGTCAAGTTTGACCAAGTAAAACAACGCAGAGGTATGAGGTGGAAAACACCCTATGGGACAACACAGAGAAAGATGAGGGAATATTCCTTGAAGGAGGAAACCCTAATACAGTGGGACCCATGGAGAGGGAGCTCTCATGTGTTTAAAAGGAGGGCAAGGCAGCCATTGTTTCTCATGCATATGATTATATATTTCTTGTCTACTTGGACTACTTGCAGTCCCAACTGTTTAGCTAAGTTGCTGTGTTGCTTAGCACAAGGATCTCCTGCTTAGGAATCCTTCTCCTTTCTTGAGAATCCTCTTGAAGGAGTTGTACAGATTTTCCTCACATCTAGGCTTGAGGCCAATCATCCTCCTCTAGGACAACGTTATTGCTGCAGCAACATAATTCTGTGTTGCAGGGTGTTGCAGTGAGGGATCACAACACCTCTTCAATCACTTGTTTTTCAGAGGGAGAGTCTTTCTTTCCTTTGGAGGATCAATTTGGAAGCTATCAGAGCTTATTGCAGATCTTGGCACTTGGCCAAATCATTCTATTCCACCTACAACGCAATTACCCTCTTAGACTGCGTTATTTTCAGAGTGCCCTTGCAGTGAGGGATTGTAGTGTTGATTGGAGGGTGAGATATCAAGTGTAAGGATCAACCTTCCACTTAGGAGATTCATTGGAGGAGGTCTACTTCAGATTTCTTATCATCTTCAGCCTTCTCTATTCAGTTCCATATTTGAGTTGCAACTGCTACCCAACAACTCCAACATTTTTTCCATTTTGTATATTTCAGGCAATCCTTCGAAGGATTGATGTATTATTGCTTCTAAGGGTTAGATCTTTGCTCCCCTATTTTATTTGAGCCATATATTGTCATATCCATGTATTGATATCATTTTGTAGTAGTTACCCATAATAGAATGCGTTGTCATAGCCAAGGGTTTCATATATGAAGCAATGTTCTCTCATTTCCTTGTACATGTATTGTTGAGGCTTGCATTGCCTTTCTTGAGTGGGTGTTTCTTCAAGAACGTGTACTCTCTTTACTGCTATAGCATTATTTGTTGGCTATCTATATCTTCTTTTCTCACAGCTAATAAAATAATGCTGTTGATCTATTGTATGTTCATGCATTTGTTGCAGTCCCCTCATCGGGCACTTTTGAGGACATCTAAGTGTGGGAGATCTGTTTAACCCACTTAGAAGGATTTATTTGGAGTATACTCTTGGATTTAGCACTTAGACACATTTTTATAAGGGATCCAGGTCTTGGTTTCAATCCCTGTAGTAGCCATTACTAGAAAATGCATTTTCCAGTCATGCCTTGCTAGCTGTTCTAGATTTGGAATATTACAAATATTGAGTGGAAAAATGATATGTCCAACAAAGAGATGTTGTTTTCAAGATCAGTGTCCTAAGGGTTCTTCACAGTGTTGAATCCATTTGCACATGTTGGACACCTAATCCACTAAGGGTTATGGTGTAGAAGTTGAACAATCACTAGAGTCCAAGAGACCTTGGAATATGAATCCAACAGTTATAAGAATGTATGTAAATGTATATCTTTGTTAATAGAAAAACATCTCATGATTATCTCTCATATCTGATTCATGTTTCATGTGTATGTTTAACATGGTATCAGAGTAGGTGTTTTCCTACCATGCTCCAATTTGAGCCACTATTTCTTGTGGCCTTTCTTTATGCATCAATCGTCGGACCTGGGTGTTGTCCAAACTCTTCCACTACAAGAAAAAAACCCTCTAGCGAATGTTTTTGAGGAAACCCTTATAAAAATACCCCAAACATCCGTTTCTAGCAGAGGTTACTAGAGGAGGTTGGCGGGCAGAGGATTTTGCGGATGTTTTCCGCTCGGTGCGCTTATCATCCGAAACCACACCATCATCTCATGATCATTCATCTCGTGTCACGCCAGATGAGCAACCTCCACTAGCATCTAGCAGCATTCATCATGGAGATGAGGTTGGACCATCGGCCACGTCCAGTCAGCAGCGTGTAGCATCCAACAATACTCATGATCATGAGCAGGTTGGACCATCGACCATCGAGGCTACACCATTGACTAAGCAGGCTTCGACTAGTACTGCTGTTGATGTTGTACAACCAACTGATCCATGACATTTATATTATAGTTTTATATTTTTAACATTATTCAGTTATATATATATGGTCCATGTATTTTATGTTCATGTTGCAGTTGTACTTAATTTACATGTTGGTGATCATCATGATGTGTATATTGTTAGGTCATGTTAGTTGATATGTTCATTTAATGTGCAGCTTGCAAATAGATGTGTATGTTATAACATGAGTTATTTGACATGAGATGTATATTTGATGTTTTTGTTGTGATGATGTTATACAATGCTAACTGTGTTTTGTTAGATGATCATGATCATGATGATGTTAGCGAATTTGAATGTGTTTTTTAGTCGAATATGATGTTTGTACGATGATTATCATGATCGTGATGTTTATTAATTAATTTAATATTAAATGACCATGATATTTATTAAATATTATGTCATGATTGTAATTGAAATTTAATTTTTAATTGTATGTAAAATTGTATTTGTAATTGTAATTTTAACTGTAATTGTATGTAAAATATTTAATGTAAAATTTTAATTGTAATTGTAATATTTAATTTATTGTGAAATGATTGTAATTGTATATATGAAAAATTGTAAAATTGTAATTGTAATCCTAATTGTATGTAAAATTCTAAAATTGCAATTGTAATTGTATGTAAAATATTTGTAAAATTGTAATTGTAAATGTAATTCTAATTCTAATTCTATTTGTTTGTAAAACATTTGTAAAATTTTAATTGTATTACTGTGAAATGATTGTAATTGTAATTGTATGTAAAATTCTAAAATTGTAATTCTAATTCTAATCGTAATTGTATGTGAAATTGTAAAATTGTAATTGTAATTGTAATTTAGTTGTAATTGTATGTAAAATATTTGTAAAATTTTAATTGTATTAATGTGAAAATTTTAATTGTATTAATGTGAAATGATTTTATTAAAATTTGTAAATTTGTAAATTTGTAAATAATTGTAAAATAATAAATCTTGAATAATATGAATTTTTTTAACATAATAAAGTTTAGAAAATAATGCAAATAAATTAATGTACTTTAGAATTATCATTATTTTATTATGATCTTACATACAAAAAAAAAGAACTTTATACAGTACGCCATTTCTAGCTGAGATTCCTGGTTTTTCGTTCGGTGCGCTTATAATCATAGCCTACATCGGCGCATCTTAGTACTAAGACACACCGGTGCTTCACAACTCTTCCACACCGGTGCGTTATAAAACACCGCGCCAAAACATAAACCGCGATCTTACGAACCGCACCGATGCACCTATAAAACCCCGCGCATCGGAGCAGCGGAGGGTTCGAATCGCGAGTAATAATATTTTTGAGGAGATGAGGGTTTGAAAAGATGAGAGTTCGAATTTTGGCTGAGAAGTTTATAGCAGAGAAAATGAGTGATTCAAACAAAAATACGAACAAAGACGCTTACAGGGATGCAGACGACTACCGAGCTCGACAGAGTACAAAAGGAGAAAAGGTTTATGAAAAATCTGAGACACACATGAGAGAGATCAATTGAGTCTCTTGAATGGGCTAAGAGATCACATAAAGGTAACGATTCTCATTCTTACAAGGATGGCAGGGAAAGATTGGATAGTAGAGAAAGAACAATCGAGGCAGTCGATAAAGCCAAGAGGCACCATGAAGGGAAGGATTCTCATTCCCTTAAGTACAACAGAGAAAGATCAATTGATGTTGTTGATAAGGCTGGTAGGTCCCATGAAGGGAAAGATTCTCCAGAATGCATTTAAAAGCAGCTGGGAGTATTGTTCGAGCTTCGGTTGGCTTACATAAACTTTTACCGACAAAGCTAACGTCACATAAAATTGTATCTTCGGCTTTCAATTGAACCTGAATGGCATTTCTAACTTGTCTGAGTTGTGGTCTTGTGGATAACAAGGAATATCACATGGAAGGTACCCAAAAATCCAAATTTTTGAAAGTATAGGTGAATTAGCACTTATCAAAGAATGAAATGCCGAAAAAAATGCGAACGGGATACACTTAAGGATTCCCTGGTTCCATTTGTTATTGAAAATGATGCTCTCTCTGGATGAAACCAATAAAATGTCTGCTTGTATTATAAATGGAAATCCAGTGACCATTTCTGTGGGAAGAAAAGCATAGATACCTGCAATTACCATATTTCCACCTACAAATCAATTTCCCATTGGAAAAGCTAATGTAATAGCCCATTTTGCAATGTCTTTCCTCTGCTCAACCTTATACTCATTTTCTACGGGAAACCATTACCTCCACATGTAATAACTACATCATCTAGCTGAAAATCGATATTTTTCTGCTAACAAATGCAGAATGAAGGACTCGTTGTCATTGCTCCCATAACATTCAAGGTCAGTTTCTCGTAAAACAGAGATTGTATAAATTTTGTTAAGATCAAGATAAAAAGCACAAAGGAGAAAAGAGGAAATTGGATGTCAAGATGGAGGAGGAACTTACAAATGAGCAAGCAAATCATGGGTCAATAAGGAGATCATGGGGCACCTTTTCTTGTTGCAGGTTATGGAAAGGTTCAAGTTTCTTTTTCTGAAAGAAGAAGAGGTGTAGCTTTGAAAAGAAATGGCCCAAAGATTTTTATAGAAAAATGTACATTTCCAACATCTCTAATTTTGGTGTACACACATAAAATTAATTTCGGTGCCTCAACCGCAAATCGGTGCAAATGTATAGATAACTGCACCGGTGCATTCTAGTTACAAATAACCAATGCGTTTTAGTGACTACGCACTGGTGCCGTGTTACCAATGGACACACCGGTGTGGTGCTATTAAGTGACGCACTGGTGACGAATAAACACAAATAAAAAAAGTGCAACTCTATTTTCTTTAAGTGAAAAAAAGCGGCAAATTGAAAAATGGGCGGCAAAATATTTTCGAAAATCTAATTTCATAAAACAATTCTTTAAATACTAAACATTTTTCATTATTTCATTATTTTTGCTAAAATTTTTAGCCAGAGATTTGCATGAGACATACCTGGAGCAAGAGAGCACGAGAGCACGGTGGAGCAGCGAAATACGTTTGAATAGAAGTATTCAGACAATCAAAATCCAAACCTATGGTGATTCAAACCCTGTAGCATAGAATTTCAAATGATCTCGGGATTAAATTTGATTATTTTTTTACTTTTTTCTGCAGTTTTGTTTCTGCCCTTTCTTCTCCTTGTTTCTATGATTTCAGAATTAGGGATTTTCTTTTTAGATTGACTTTCAACCCACAGGACGACTTGCATAGTAGGATCCCAATCCATGTTGGCCCTTACGTGAATTTTTGAAAAAAAATGGATTTTTTTAAAATATCGGTGCGCCCTGCGTAACCGAGTGCACCAGTGTGCTGTATTATATAGCGCACCGTGCAAGTATTATGTAATAAATTTTTATTTTTATTTTTTAATTCAGTGCACCATATCTAAAATAGGGCACTGATGCTCTATGTTATGAGGATAACACCGTATGGTCTATTACACTGTTTGTGCGGTGCGTTTATAATACCCCCATGCACCATATGGTCTATTATACTGTTTGTGCGGTGCGTTTATAATACCCCCACGCACCAACGTTGGTGCGTACATCATGAAAGGCACACTGGTTTCTTGAGATTTATTTTTTACCTGAAAAGTTGACAATTTACTTATAATTATATTAATGAATGATATGGTACAAATTTCAGATTGATAAAGAAATGACTGACAAGATATCAAGTAACAAAAATACTGATAACATATCAAGAAAAGCAAAAAAGGCAAGTTCTTTGTAAATTCTTTACAAAAAATATTATTTTTGAACTATATGTAAGTTTAACTAATATGTATTGTTTACTATGTATCATGCAGAGCCACAAAATGATGAAGCTCGATAAGATTATTTCCGATCTAGGACCAAAAGAGCTTAAAATATTGATGGAAAAATTGCAAAAGGATGAATCGGGTGAACAAAAAATACTATCGATCCAATATGAGTTTCTTTTTTTAATTTTCATTAATAATATACTTAAAATTATTAGATAACATGTGTCAAATAGTCTATAAATTCACATCTGTTTAATGTCCTACTGGGACCAAAAACTCAGAAAAGGAATGTTGTTCTAAGAAAAGAAAAGAAAATAGAACATGCAAATGAAAATGAATTGCTCCTTAGCTCATCTGGAGTGGTGTTGGAGGTTAACGAAAGGGGGAAATTTTTTTACAAAAGTTTGAGGGATCTAGTGGAACGAATGTATAGATGTTCTTTCCACTTACAATACAAAAACCAATCCAATGATTCCAAGAACAAAATTTTATCTAAACTACAGGAAGCGTTTCCAGAGAATTGGTCAATGAGACATGTTAGACTTTTAATAGCAAAAAAGTACAACAACAAAAAGAAGGAATGAAAAAGTAATATTCCTTTAAATGTTTGTTTAGAATTATTTATAAATATTACTTTTGTTATATTTACTTTTCATATATCAATATAAAAATTAAATAGTTTATTGTCATGTTACATTTTCAGGA
This sequence comes from Pinus albicaulis, assembly GCA_034641835.2. Lineage (NCBI taxonomy): Eukaryota > Viridiplantae > Streptophyta > Pinopsida > Pinales > Pinaceae > Pinus > Pinus albicaulis. The sequence continues at coordinate 1,373,600,147 of CM076577.1, forward strand.
AGATTATGAAAATCTCAAAAGATGAACGAGCTAATATCAGAAATATGCCAATAGGAATGTCCAAAAAGGTGTACAAGGAGATGGTCAAAGAAATGGACAAAATTGCTTTGCAGGAGGAGCCATCTCAACAACAACGTGCTTCAAATGTAATATTTAATCATTGAATTTTTCGATCATTAGGTACAATAAATAAACAATTTAGAATTAAATATCAATTTCCAAGAAATTTCTTATAGAAAAGAAAAGAAAATGGAACCCATTCAGCACATAAAACATGACGACAATGAAGAAAAGGGTTGATATCTAAGTTTGTGAGTAATTTTTACTTCCTTATAACAACTTAACTCTATTTCATTTTTGTATTTTTTAAGTTGTTTTACAAAAATCATCATTGAATGTCTTCAAACAGGTGCTAACATACAAAGAAGAACCATCAAACAAATTGATTGTTAAATATGGGTTGTGAGTATATGTTGGCATATCATAAATTAATTGTGGAATTTGTAAGCATCTATTGATCTTGTTTTACTTAGCTCCGTCTATAATTAATAGAACAAAAAAATCTTTTATATTAAATATATGATTTGTTATGGGGTATAAAACTTGCAGGAAACAAAGTATGGAACTGCGCCAACAGATGAAATTTTGAAAGATGGCATGGTACATGGTTTTGAAAGAATGTGTATAGTTTATGAGTCAATTTTTGCTATGGTATGTCATTTTTCTTTTCGATTTACATTGATGTATATTATTTAATATTGCAATTTTCATTATTCTCACCAATGTATATACACTCATTTTAGTTTATTTTTATGTTTGTAGATGGAAGGTGAAGAAGAAGAAAACAATCAACACTGTGAACAAAACATTCCTGAAAATAACCCAAGTCATGGAAGTAGCTCTAGTAGTGACAACAGTTCAAGCGAAGAATGATGATCACTATGTTTGGATATCAAAGAAAGGCATTGTATTTTTTGAAATATGTCTGTGAAATCAAACATTTTGTTTAATGTAATGGACATAGTGTCCCAATTGAAAGACAAAGGGATACCAATAAACTGTCTCATTTATATAATGAACTATATATATATATATATATATAATAAATATGTTTTAATTTATTCTATTGTGTTCTCCATTATGTTCTCAAATGCATAATAAAAAATTAATTCACTGAATATTATTATAAGATATATATAGAGTTTGATGAATAATGAATTTTAAAAAATCACAATAATTATGATATGATATCATAATTAATCCAAACATCACATTCAAATGCATTAATAAAAATTTAATTAATATGAATATTGTTATAAGATGTGTCGACTTTTGATGAATAATGAATTTAGAAAAATCACAATAATTTCACTGTCAAAGGTTGATGTTTCTAAAAAATACAAAATGAACACCGGTGCGTTTGTATGCTGCAGTGCACCGATGCGTTTCTACGACCTATAGGCATTGCACAAATACCAAAACCAATTAAAAACCTCGGTGTGTTTGTGCGATACTATGCACTGGTGCTTTTATGTGAGACTACGCATCGGTGCATTTGTACGACGTATGGGCACTGCACAAATACCAATACCAATTATAAATATCAATGTGTTTGTTAGATACAACGCATCGGTGCATTTCTATAAGTCTATGTACCGATGCATTGAGACAACTTATGGGCACATCACAAATCCCAAGACCAATTGGTACGGCCCCGTGCGTTGTATCACCAACACTGCGCTCGGTGCGGTTTTATACCTTGGTAGCCTGGTGCAGGAACCTTCAACCACCCTAGGGCCACCGTCTAGATGACACGCACCAGTTCATTGAAACCTTAGTAGCACACCGATGAAAAAAACATCCGTAATAACCTCTGGCCGCCTAGTTTTTTTATTTGTGTTGAATTTCCATTAAAACCTCTGCCAAAATCTCCGTTACCATAAATGGATGTTGTAGCAAATGCTTTTTTGAAAATTTTTGCCAATTTTATAACACTAAAAACCTCCTTTATAACCTTCGCTAGAGGGTCTTTTCCTTGTAGCGTTCCAAAATTGCATCGGTCAGAGCACATGACATAAATTTGTTCCTTTACCCATGAATTTTGCTCTACCTCTGCGTTGTCGCATCCCTTGTTTCCTGCCATTCTTGTCTTCTTTTGTATATGCCAGAGTAACGACCTGTTGTTTCTGTATGATTTTCCATCCCTAATTGAGTTCTCCTAAAACATAGAGACAAATACTCATATCATAATGCCCTTAACCTGCTAACCTGCTAGTCATAATGCTTGATAGTTTCATTTTCTTTGTCTGCTATGCTCAATCATTTCTTTTTCTATGCATCAGGTCCCAACTTGGGCTCTTCTAGTACCTGTCACCTTTGCTCACACATTTTCCCATATATCCATGTTCCATCTCCTAGTACATGTAGTAATCGACGACCAAAGTTTCTTGAGACTCTTGTATTTACTGTGAACTCTCTCTACTTAGCTTGATTCCACAAAAAACGCTACTATGTGCACCAATTGTGTGTTTCTTTGTAACTCCACACATTCTACAAAGTCGTAGCACCACATGATGAAAATGACTTTGTTTATTCATCACATAATCATTGTTTAAATGGGAATTTGACTAGTTTCAACATGCACAGTTTGAAGGGAATACAAAATGTTTGTGTTGGTTATAAAATCTATATTGAATGATTGAATGGTGAGTATTAAATGAAGGTTGTCCCACGCTACATTGAATGCAAAGTTGAATAGTTTGAATGCAACCACATGATACCTATGGTTTGATGATGACTACAATGGAGCATTTAAATCCAGTTGTGTGATGAATGGAGCTTGAAAAGTTTCATTGTTGCATTTAAAGGATCATTCTATTAGGGTCCAACCATAACTCCTTTATTTATGTAATAAGCCCAAGGGACCTTGTTAGAATCTTAAATAGTTAGTTGAGCCAATAAACCCTATAAGAAATTATCCACATTAATAATGATTGTAAGTGGTTGACCCGCATTATGGAAAATGGATGAAAATTAGTTATAAATGGGCCATAGTTAATAGATAATGCGGTTAGCCCGTATTATGCAATGGATCACTAGTAGTTAGGTTTTTGGATTTCATGAAGCTATAAATAGTCTTAGATAACAAAGGAAGTCTCTTAAAGTTTTATTGTAATTTAGCTCTACTCTATTGGAGGTTTCCCCCTCAAAGAGGTAAGTGAACATTATTATGCTTCTGAATAGTATAATATATTTACAACTTGTCTCATTTCATGTGTTATTTCTATGTTTCTGGAAATATTGTTCTCATATTCCTAGAATTCTGATATTCTTCCCAGGTCAAGTGCATAAAAAGTAACATCAAAGCACTTTCTTGGGCCAGTTGTACCTCCAATTTTGGAAGAATTTATTTTAGGCTAGAGACATGTTTTGATGTGTTTAAACCATGGGATGTTTCATTGAGCGTATAAACCTGCAGATTTGGGGAGGCATGCACGTAGGAACTATAAGAGGTGGTCATGCTTGTTGGAATCCCTTGTAACCGTTGTGGGTACCCCTTCAATTAGTAGCACATTAGACAAAACTAAGAAAGGATTGCACTTCCACAAACCTTTGGGTATATCAGAAGTCCCCCCTAGGTTAAACTGAAATCCAACCTTAGATAAGTCATTAGTCATCTTACTACAACAATACATTGATAGCAACACTCAGGGAGATTACTTGCATGTACAAAGGGTAGTCGGGCGGTATGACTAAGGGTACCATTGATCCTCCTTAGTTGGTGCTGTGAAAGATTAGATTGAGTAATATTATTGGACCCCTATGTATATCATGATATCTAGCGCTTAATACTGCTTTGTGGCCATAGTTCCCTCTGTTATTTGAAGATTTCCCTCCTACCTTTCGTAGTGCTTAGTAGTTGGGGTTTTATTGCCTTGTTATGCAAACAACTCAAAAAACAAAAGAAAAGATAGATCAACGACTTAAAAATTAGCCTCTTTGAGGGTGAAACCTCCTTTACATTACATAAATGAATAATTATTGGATGATACAAATGATAAGACCCCCTTGGTATATATAGGAGTCTAAGGGTCACAATATAATTAGAGCCTACATAACAATAATAATGTAAGGGCGCAACAATAATAATAATGGGCTTCTATGGGGCACAACAATAACAATAAGGGGTCTACATGGGCACAAAAATAAAAATGACGAGCTATAATAATAATAATAATAATAGGGATACATTAGTAATATAGGGACTTAACATGCCCCTCTCCTTCAAAAAAGTGTTGCCCTCAATGCTTGAGTAGTTATGGATGCTTTTGTATAGAATTCTCATCTTCCCATATGGAATCTTCAGGAGGTAAGTTCTTCCACTTAATGAGATACTCTGAAATTGATAGATTCCGTAGTTGTTGGGTTCTTATTTCCATGATTTCTTCAAGATCCAATATGATTTTCGCTTCTTCGTCAAGTTCTGGAAATATGGTTTGAATTGGGTGTTTGTCATTGATAACCTTCTTTAAGCATGAAACATGGTGTTATATCTAAATTGGTCTTGATGGGCTGCTCCACCAGAAATTAGAGTAACTCTTTCAAACTAACTTTTGACTGAGGATTAGCCTCTTAACCTTAGAGGGCTCTCTCAATTTAGCTAATGATTTTCTCAATTAGGAATTAAAACAGATGGCAAACTCTGTGAGTGTCTTAGTGTATTTGATTTGCAGGTGAAAAATGGGAAATATTTCACTACCATTGGGCTCATGGAGTAAGTAAAAGGAATTTAATGACAAGTATATATACTTATGGAAACTGAGGCTTTTTCTGTTTCAATGAAAGGACAACATTAACACATGGAGATAATCAATATCTCAATGCTAAAAGTAACTCAGATTATGCATAACATGAATTTTGAGTAATTTAACATCAAGATATGGGAAGTAAGATAAAAGGAAACACATAAACTCATTGAAACATCTCAAGAATCTTAGGTGAAGCAAAAAACAATCACTATCTTTCTATTACTGATATAGAATATTTACAATAGTAGTAGTGTCAAAAGAATTCTCCATCATTAAGACATGAATGTACGCCCAAGATTTAAGAAACAACTATCCTATTTTTTAGGAAAAGATAAACATTATCTAGAACTTTGTCTTCATGCTGATTTGGATGAGTGACACATATGCCAAGTAATGTATCTCTGCTAGGATGGCCCACTGTCTACTTGGATGTCTCCAGGTGGTTGGTTGTCCTTCCATATGCCATTCAAACCTTCAAAACTCTTAAAACATATTTTGTTGCAAAAACAGAGTGTCATTAGGCAGTTTCGTAGAGAAATTTTGTAGTATGCCCACTTCTGCCTTTTAACCTTCTCTTATGCCCCCTCTGCTAATAAAAAAGTGTTTGTAAGGTCAAAATAACTAAATACCATCGATTTCCCTCCTTGGATCTCCATAAAAATGATTTTTTAAATAAAAATAATTCTTCAGATATTTCATAACGAATTTTGGCCCTCAAGCCTGTACCTCGCTACGAAACTGCCTAATCCGGCTGAAGATGCAGATTTGGTAATTTTCTTCAAAAACTCATCATCTAACCCAAAATTGGTGTTACCTTCAGACTGTAACTTAAACAAAAATATTTTAGATCAACTCCTCAGTCCTTGTTTACTTCATCTTCAGCAAAAACAGGTTGTACCTCAGGTTCATCTACCAATCTAATCTTCAACCCTCTTTTCTTCAGTTCTTCTTGGATAATGTCCATTTGGTCTTCCAACTCTTTGACCCGCCCTTTGAGCTTTTTTCTCTCAGATTGTAACCACAAATTCCTTTTCCTTGTGTTTTTTACCACCTTCCTCAGAGGAAGACTTCTCTTTAGCATATTCTTGGCATTTGACAAAGTCTTATCATACTTATCTAGTTGTTCCTTCATCTCTTTCTCAAAATCTTCCATTAGCTATTTGTCCACCTTGGCCTCTTTTAACTCCAACTTGACTTCAATTACTTATTCCCTAGCCTCTCTTAATTGTTCTTGCAAAATTTGCACTTCAATCTTTTATTCAAGATGTTATTTTCCTTTCCTTTGTACAAATACCTCTTCTACTGTTGGAGATACGTCTGTGATGTTCTCTGGTTTCTTACCTTCACTAATATTTTTTGCTCTTTTGCTTTCCATGGCATCCTTTGCAAGCTGCAACCTAGTCATAGTTGGTGAAAAAGGAGGTCTCTGGGAAAGACCCAGGTTCAGGCTTAGAGCCAACAAGGTTATGCTGTAGTTTAGGACAACGCCGACATTTTCACCCTGCTCAAGAGAGAAAGGAGTCTCACTCGAGGCATGCCGTGACCTTACTGGGATTAGAAAATAGACCATTAACATCGAAGAAAGATTACTAACAAAAATCCATTCTCCATTTTAGATAGAAAACATTTATCCTATATCAACTTAAGAGACAAGTTATCATTCATCCATACACATTTTGAGCATTGAATTTGTAATATTCCCAAATGGGAAAAGTAGGAATATAGGGCACAAAAATGGAAATAGCAGTGCAAATCAATACATAAACATAGGAGACCAATATGGAACCACTTTATTCAGCAAATCAGCAGCAAATACACATCACACATTGAGGCACAAATCATACAATAGGAGCAAACAAGGCTCCCATGAATAATCACTCTAGGAAGTGAGCTGCTACTACTAAAAAAAATGCTGGAGAGCTGCTACAGTGCAGTCATAATAAGCATAATTACAGCTGGAGATCATACATTGATACAAAAATACTGATATATGCCACAATAGGTGCTACACATATAGATCTAGGCACTATATCAATTTTCCAAGAAAACCCAAGAGGGTTTCTGGAAACTGCATACAATATGAAAATGTAAGGTGCAACCCTAAGGCTGAAGGTATGCTGCAACAAAAGAAATGAGAATATTTGGCTGAGGATGATGTAGAATCCTACAAATCTTCTCCAATAGATCCTTCGCATGAAATAATGTCTCCTCCACTGAAGAAATCACCTCCCAATACATACACTGTAACCACCCCTGCAACTCCTCCCTAAAATAACACAGATATGGACTGAAACTACGCTGTAGGGGATAAATAATCTTTGGCCTGATGCCAAATATGTCAAATAATCCCAAGGGGCTCCTTTACTGGCCTCTCAATGGAAAGCAACCTTCCTCCACTGCAAAACTAGCTCTGAAGACACCCAATGCAATTCTCCACTGCTGCACCCTACAACTCAGCACACCTCTCAATATAAACTGCGCTGTAGAAGTAAGATAGAGCTTGGCCTGATGCCTAAATGTGGAAATGTGGTGAAATAATCCTCCTAGAGACTCCTCAAGGGAAGAGGTGGGATTCCCTATCAGGAACACCCCGTGCTAAACAACACTACAATCTTAGCTAAACAGCTGAAGAGAGCAACAAGTCTAAACAGACCATCAACAAATAATAATCCCATCATCCCCCACAATGGCTTCCATCCTCTTCCTTATATTCTTGGTGAGAATCCTCACCTTGGGTGCCACTCATTAAAGCCACTACTTCCATGCATGGAATCTCCCTCCAAAATTGCATTGTCCCTCAATGAATGCCACTCCTTCCATACCAGCGATGTTTTATTTGGTCAAGGTTGACCCAGTCTTCATGCCCCAACCCCTTTTCACACATAAGGGTCTTCAATCCAACCTTTAGATGACCTCCTTTCACATTAGGAGTGTCTTTTATTCCTACTAAGAAGATTTATGGGTCTCCATACCCTCTTATTCCTCTATCTAAGAGAAAAAATAAAACTTTAATATCCCAATTAGTTATGTGATAATTTAGGAATATTATAGAATTAAAAATTTAAAATAACCACACATACAATGATCAACAAGTATCAACTAGTCCATAGCACACAACACAACATCGATATTATTCTATTAACTTAGCTTAAAATGTTACAAACATACTCTGGAGAGTTCAATACAATACAATCCATTACATATAGCTCCGCAGAGCTCTTCCTAGCTCTGACCCACTATCCTCCCCTAACTACCCTCGGAGTCATTCCTTCCTTGCTTATCTGTTCCTGCCAACTGACACTGTCAGTCTTTGCCCCTTTTTCACTGAGTTCTTCCCTTGTGCTCCACTGCCTTCCATCTCTTTTCCATCACTGGGAGTTCTACTGCTTGTTCATTGTCTCCCATCCCTACCATCTGTGCCGCCATATTTCTGTGCTCCGCCACCTACCTTCAGGTTTTCCGCAACCACAACGACTCCTTGCCTATCTTGATTGCGCTCTACCACTTGTCCCTTTCACTTCTATCCTTCCGTAACTCAAAAATTATTGTCCAAAACAAAGGCCCTGATAGGCACCGACCACATGCTATTGACTCATCCCAAGTCAATCTTTTCCTTTTGTAATGGTCTTTGGTTGTCTATCGGCTTTTGGTGTTGGCATAGTTCCCTCCGCTATTTCCATTTCTATATTCTCCTGTTCTGGTTGGCCCTCTTTTAACAAAGGCCCCAAATCTAGAACCTTGCTCATCGCCTCCGTCCTGAGCTATGTGAACTCAATGATTTCTTGTTGTCATAATTTTATTACGGGCTCTGTCTCGGTGACCAATTTTTTAGCATGAGTTGCATCCATCACCTCTGGCAAATTGTTGAACATCTCTTGGAGCTTGGGTTCAGCCTCAGACGATAGTCACTGAATTTTTTCTGCCTTCTGTTTCATGGGTTGTTGTAGGTCCCTGAGAAGTTGTTTTGTCGTCGCTGATTTCTCCTTGATAGTCTGAATTTGTGTCTTGAGTACATCGACTTGGTCATATTGCTGAGTGCGGCTGACTGTATCTATTGTTACCTTTATCTTGATAACGATCTTATGTAGCTTCTTAGAAACGAGTTGAGCCTTCATTTTCAATGAGTTGGAACACTCATCGAGTTTCTCCAGTAAATTATATGCTTGTATGACCATTGTCCCTAGTGCCTCCTTCATTCCCTACATCTGTTTCCGTCTTTCTGCTACCTTTTTTGCATACACCGTAGAAGGGTCTGGTAGCGCTGGTCTTGCTGCAAGTGCTTCTTTCAGCTCCTGATTTTTCTCAGCCCAGGGTAGTGCATGCCATTTTTACCCGAAGTGATCACTCGACCACCAAGCATGATGAAATGTCTAGTTGTGTGTTGTTGTCTATGGTAGTGATTGTTGGCCATAGGATTTTGAATTTCTCCTTTACCTGATCCAGTTGCTGCTGAAGGCCATGTCTCTCATGTTGGAGTTGATTTTGCTCATCAGTAAGCACAATAACTTTTTTATGTTGTTGCTCATATTTCTGTAGGAGGTCTTTATGTAGATTCTCTGCTTACCATGCTACTGTCTATATGAAACTAAAGAGTTTCCTGGGTCCCAAATTCTGTATGTCGCCACTGATCATCATCTCTGGGCTTGGACGTCGCTCCATGAGTGGTTTCCCACTAGAAATATATCATTCTAAGTGTCCTTGGGGAGACGTGGGTTGAATTTGCGATGCTGGTTGAGATTTGGGAATGTGGTGAATGGTGGATGGCGGTTTGGTTATGTATTGTTGTAACAAAAATGTGGATTGTTGGAATGGGTTCAATGAGGTTTTGATGGGTGATGTATCAGAAAGGGGTGAACCTTCATGGATTAATAGTTCTAAAAAGGTTCTTTTCCCTACTGTGGTTGGGTTAACCTCAGTTACTCCCGCTGACCTTGAGTTAAATTTCGCCTTAGTGTCAATGGCCATTAAAGTGCCTGGTGGTATTGGGTCAAAAATGGTTGCGAAAGTGGATGGAATGTGGGTTGAGTGGTCTTTGGATGTGAATGATGTATGCGGTGATGAATTCTGTGTGTTGGGTGGTGATGAAACTTGTACATTAAAAATGAAGATGGATTAAATTCTGGTAATATAGAGGCGGTCTGAGTGCCTACCTTTGGCTCCTCTTGAATAAGAATTCCAGTTACTACTGGTTGTGCTTGGTCCTCATCTGTGACGTTTACCACTTGATCATATCTCATTTTTTGGGCTCTTTTCCCCATTGGTGCTGGGATGGGAGGTTTTTTTGTATTTTTCTTACAGAGCGGAGTGATGGTTGGATGTGAGTGAGAGTGGAATGCGGTGGATGGTAATGCAGTTAAGATAGGGGTTGTCGTTGATGGAGATGAAAAATTAAACGTTTGAAACTAAAAAAAAGAGGGAAATACAGTAGCTTTGGCACCGAGAGTTCCCATTACCTTGTTAAAAGTTTCCACTCAGGTGTCCAGCTGGTCTAGTAGCGGATGTAGTTGCAATTGTGAGACCCTATGAGTTGTCTCGGTTGGTGTTTCTCTCGGAAATGGGTCAGGGATCATAGCATGAAATGAATAAACCCAGTTCTCGCTCCTAATTTCCATTGTTGTTCCTAGCCATGAAGATAATTATGCATGAAATGCCTCCTCCGTTGTCTGGAACTTTAGCGGCTTTTTATGAAAGGTATCTCCATCGACACAGTCTGGCCGAATCCAAGTTCATTTGTGAGACACCCCAAACCAAACCTGAGAGAAGCATCTGTCCAGCAGGCTCCTGGGGACCCTTTGCTGACTTTTAACCACATCTATCATCTGTTGATACCAGGCCGCAAAGGCTTCTTCATTTATTTCCTTGGTACTCGGGTCACCTGATACTTTCCATGGTGTGTACCTCAGGGCCATTGGTTTGTCTTTGGTAATCTTTGTAAGCGGCCTCTCTCCTGGTGGAATACACTTCCACATCGCCAGAGCCATGATTAAATAACCATATATGAATCCCGTGGCCCGCTTTTAGTTATCCTCGCAAGCCTCAAAAAGATCCTATAGCAAGAACGCACACCAATTCAATTGCACCCCTCATATGCAATGTTCCGCAACTGATATTATATCAAGGGTGCATTCCCCCTTGGTATAGTGCCTCATAGTTTTGCCAACAATCAAGTAGCATGCAAATTTCACTATTGGGGCGTTGATAATATCAATCTTAGCTCCCTTTCCTCCCCTCCCAGTCTCGTATTTCTTGTATTAATCATAGTCCCCTAGCTTCTTCACTCTTTTAGATGTGTTTTGGAAGGCTGATGACACATCCCTTCTTGCTGCTGATAGGCATGTAAGTCTATGTATATTCTCCACATGAAATTGGATCTCCCTCCCAAGCCATATCGACCCATTCTGGATTTTGCTGATGAGGAATTTGGTACATTGCATTGCCGCTCTCATTGTCCTAAACACTAGTAGGCTTTTGAGATGTAGAATTGTCGATCTCTAGATGGATTTAAAGTCTGGATGCACCCTCACTACTTTTCCTCCTCCTTCCTTCACGTGATTTTCGATATAAACTTGCCTCTTTAGCAGTGGGAACTATAATGAATCCATGAAGTCGGTATGTATCCATGTGGTGTTATCATATCTGCCATAGTGACTCTAACCTTTGAATTCCTTTGTCGAGCTCTAGCTCGACCACTGAAGTAGTCACCTTCGTCGTTTTATTCCTTCTACATGTTAGCCACCTATAAAAATTTGTTATACCAAATGGTGGCTAAATATTTTTCAGCCTTCAAGAAACAATTCATTTCAAAATTGTCAGTTCTTGAAGTCTTATTATGGTCTCTTTCCTTTAAAACAATATTCACTATTTTTTCCCTCACAAAATCCCTCAAAATCTGCTTTTTTCCTTGAAGAAAAGACTACTCAAAACCCATTTTTTCCCTTCATTTGTCTCCTCATTTCATTCATAATAACCCCATTTTTCATCCCCTTTTCCTCATAAAAATCCTCCATTTCCCTCATTTTAACCTTCAAAATCACTCCAAGAACCTTTTAAAACCATTTGGTCTCCTACCATTCGGTTTAAAAAGCCTTTATTCCTTTACCAGAATTCTCCAATTGGCTTAAAAACTCTGTTTTTGTCCAAAAAATAGTCTTTCTTATTATATAGAGTTTTAGCCCCTGAGGGCTTAACTCTCATAATCCCCACCTCGCATAGGACCATAAGCCCCGCAACCGGGTGCTAAAAGTCCTTAAAACCCTTCACGAAATATAAATTTCCTTTGTATTTTATTAAAAACCCAATTTTTCTATGTTTTAACAAATCCTAATAGTTCATGGTTTGGTGAATTGTCGGTCGTTGATCTAAAACCGATCAATGGGCGTCGGCACATTGCATCAGAGTTTTTCATTTGAACACACTGTAAAGATTTATTGTCTACCTCCGATTGCAACCTTCCGATGGTTTCCTGACCGTTGATATGTTCCACCATACCCAGATCTAACGGTCCACATCGCTTCGTTCCAAAACCCGCATATCTGCCTTTGGCATTCATAACTTAATCTCCACCGTCGATTTAATTCTAAGATCAACAACTCCGATTCAATCACATCGCAAAAAACCTTTGTGCCATTCCTCTCTCCCCGCCGATTGAAATCCTGCGATCCAATCTGGACCGTCGAATCCACAAGAACCAATGGTCCAGATTAATTGAAACTTCGCCCATATTTCTCCGCGTTTGTCCATCAGATTAAAAATCAACTGTCGATCTGACTCCCAGATCCAATGGTCACCATGCAATCACATCGTAAATTCTCTTTGTGCCTTTCCTCTCTCCTCCGCCGATCGGTGACCCTACGATTACATCTGGGCCATTCATTTCACTGATCCAACGGTCCAGATCAAACCCTAAACCCTCTATTGTTTCATAAACCCCGCTGTGTAAAGTTCTTCAATGAAGATCCACCGTTGATCTCTATAGATCAACGGTTCATAATAACCCGATCTCCGCCCGACCCTTGCTTTATATTACGTTTCATTAACCCCAAGGTTCAATCTGAGCCGTTAATCTTTTTTGATCCTATGGCCCATATTCGACCTAGTAGGCCCAACTCCTTTGGGACCTACCTTCCCATCAATGAATCCTAACCGTTCATTCCTTGATCTAATGATCCATATTTAAAACCGCCTTTGCTCGGCTCACCATTTTTTGCCCGTGCATCTTACCTCCATCACGCTCTCCTCACAACCATCCAATCTGATGCCCCAGCTCTGATGGCCAGCACGTGGTTTCGCGTGATTTCGCATTCGGAAGTTAATGTGTTAATTTTACGCGATATGGGTAGTTTTAAAAAGCCACGTGTCAAGCTCTAACGCATATCGCGTTCAAAAAGGAAATACCACTTTTCCGCCCTAGATCTGTGCGAAAACCATTATGGTTTTCTGCCAAACCATCTTTCCCCCATTTACATTATATTCCATCGTTTTTAATCTCCACCGTTGATCTCTGAGATCTAACGGTCCCAGTTTAACCTAACCATTACACTATCACCCTCCCCCTTTCTTCCAAGAGACCTCATCAATGAATCTTTGCCATTGATCTCTATTGGCTGATCTAATCCTACGGCCCAGAGTCTTTCCGAAATCCCAAATTTCATTTAAATCTATTTACCCTTTCGCCAAAGGTTTTTCGCCCCATTTCATTATATTTTCCTCCATTTTATTACAATATTACCCCTCTGCATTATATAATCCCAGGTTAATCTCGGCCGTTGATCTTTGTAGATCGACGGCCCAGACTTAATCTCCACCACCATTCATCCGACCACCTCTCCTTTTGACCCCAGCGAGCAATCCTTGTCGTTGGATGCTTTCATCCAACAACCGTGGTCTAACCTCAACCTCCAAAGCAGTTTGACCCATCCACGTAGGATTTTATAACTTTTTGTGTGTTTGTGCAGGTTTTTAAGGTTTCTCTATTATTTTCAAAATAAAATCAAAGGCCGAGGATGACGATACCTCATGCCATTATCTATAAGGAGGATCATTTTTCAGGGTTTCACATCGTAATTTACCGGTGCCTCATGAACACTGGCGACATTATTAAACCCTCTGTAATGCCTGTGCAGCAACAAAACACAACAAACATTAATCAAACAAAGAGTATTAGTGTTAAAGTATCTAGTCACATCAGAGATGAAGAATCAAAGATCAGTAACACATTTTCGAGGGATTAAGGCCTAAAGTCGACTATCTGAAGCCTAATCCACTCAATTAAAGACAACACGAAGACCGGAAGACACAGATTAAGCCTAATCTGTCCTAAACACAGAACTAAAGTGAATTAAAGGTGTTTTAGGGGACATATAAATAATTCTATCAATCCAAGAAGCTTCCACTGCCACATCAGAGGCTAATTGAATCCTCTCCAGCTACCAAAAGCCACCTGTTGCCTCAAATAAATCAAAGAAGCCAGAGTTATTACCCCAGTTAGTGATATTTCGCTTAAAGCGGCCAAAGTTATTGCAAATTCTTCCTGGAAGAGCCTTAAAGTCAAAAAAATTTCCCAAGTAGCTCAATAAGTTAATGAAAATCAATTAATACAGAGGAAACATCAGAACATTTCTCCATTGAGCTTCTCAAAGGCCGAGAAGCATTAATTGTATTAATTGAGCCTAAAGATCTTATTTTACATCCCACCTCCTCATTTCTTCTATAAATACTTCTATAGAAGATTAAACAAAGGTTGGTCTCTGAATATCTGATGCATGTAAATAGTTTTCTAAAGCTACTATAAGCTCTGTGTGTAATTGAAGATACCTAAAGTTGATATGTGAAGTTTGAAGCTATAGAAGCCCACTGGACTTGATGATTGTAACTGGTTTGAAGCATTCAAATACAAGCTGATTTATGGGATCCTGGTCTATGTCAATGGTGATGTTTTTCTTATTGTAAATTGTTATTTTCTTTTTGTTTCCATTCTTTCCATCTCCTCTGATAAATAATAGCAAATATAAAGATAGGATTTACTCTTTGCAGTACCCTAATTTCACTGATAATCTTTATCTAAATGTTTTCTTCCAAATGTTTATTTAGGAATGATTCAATACAGTCCAAGCAGTTAAGGAATGTTGGTGTTCCCATGTCTTACTATCTAAACTTCAAAACATTGTTCCTGAATGTTATTTTCAGTTTATGCTAAGTATAGTTGAGCTAGGGAAGTCTATGATTTTCCCTGTCCTCTGGTTTCATCTCCAACAGTTGTCTGAAAGTTTCCCTAAGAGTATGTCGAAAGCAGGATAGGTTCAAAGTCCTTACTTGATCTTAGACTATTCCTTGTTTATCTTAAGTGTTGTCTTGAAAAGTTTGCTAAGTAAAGAAGAGCTAGGGAAGTCTATGGTTAGCCCTGTCCTCTAGTTTCTTCTCCAACAGTTGCTTTGAAAGGTTTTCTCAAGTGCATGTCGAAAGCATGATAGTTTCAAAGTACTTACTCGATCTTAGGCCGCTCTTTGTTTTTCATCTATTTGTTCTTCATCTCTTATTGTTTCATTCCATAAATCAACTTAAAGATATCCTTTGACATAGATGACTTGCCCCATGGACCACTCTTGAACCTTGTTGTTTCAATTAAATCCTACTATGACTCCATATCCCAATGGACTGAAGCTGTATCTTGCCTATCTTGTTAGCTGAATCATTCTTTCACTTGCACATACCTTCACCCTTCATTTAGACTTCCTTCATCTTCACATATCTTTGCCTAACCAAAACCAAACAAAAACCTTGTTCTTCATAACTAGCCTAATATCACATTTCAAGAGCCTTAAAGATAAATCAATCTTTGCACTTATAGAGAGATCCCTCTCTGGATTCAGGAGGGCTATATCCTAGAATCCCAAAGTGGTTCAAGTGTTCTCCCAGCAGTTTTGGTCTAACCAATCTGCTGAAATTACAGGGAGCTAACATTTCTGGCGACTCCACTGGGGAATTTTGAGAGAATTTCATAAATTAAAACCTCAAAAGCCCCTTGAGTAAAAGTAGCCCTCTTCAAGCAATACCAATGCAAACGGTAATCATGATAGAACTTATTTGAATCAGTGACAAACTAAGGAAACCTTAGGATCCTTATAAGAGCTTATTAAACCTTGAAATAATTAGCTAGCTTAGCCATAAGAGTAAATTTTCTTTGTCTCATCACCGTAGCTAAGTGTTAAAACAGATTTAGGACACTCTTAGAACCCATAAGACTGAAATAAACTCAGAAAACCCAAAAATATTTAAGATTGGTTCCAAATAAACATGGCGGTGGACCATAAAACATTTTACCTCCAAAAGAGCTAAAAATTTCCACCTGGTGACTCCACAATCCAAAATAGAACTAAAGAATCCAC
Organism: Pinus albicaulis; assembly: GCA_034641835.2. Lineage (NCBI taxonomy): Eukaryota > Viridiplantae > Streptophyta > Pinopsida > Pinales > Pinaceae > Pinus > Pinus albicaulis. Next base: position 1,373,616,339 of record CM076577.1, read on the forward strand.
TGGGAAACCCATTACTCTCATAACATCATACAAACTCAGTTAAGAAGATTTTAAGGATTAAATTTTTCTTGTTAAAAGATCAGTTAGCCTTCTAAATATTGTCATATCTGGTTGAACTTTTCTTATTAAGTTAGGGCTTGAAGTACATAGCATAGTGGCTTCTAAAAGAATACATACTAGGAGCCATCCTGACCCAAACCCTCCTGAGATAGTTGATAACCCTGAAAGAATACTTAGGAAGTCTCCTAAGGCCATATCTTCAGCTATTGTCAGAGCTTTCCATAGAGCTAATTCTGTCCCTGAAAACCTTGCAGCTCTACAAGAATCACAATTTGACTTAAGAAACCCATTTATAACTAGGTCACTTGGTGATATAGATCAGATAGATTTAGAGCCTCCTCATTCATCCGAAGATAGAGGTGAACATCCTAGTAGCAGGGAAACTACTCCACCTGACTCTCATTTCCTACATAATTTTGGTTTCTCCCATATTAGATCTACTCTACACTCTTTTGCTGGTCCTTCCACTTCTGTTACCCATACACCCACTGTTCAAACCACTTCATTCCATCAAACCCTTCATATTTTCCATCCTCCACTTGTAAACCCCCCATTTTACCCACAACCTCCTATTATGGCAAGATGGTATGCCCCTCTAGTCCTTCCTTTACCCTTAGTCAATCTTCCACAGGACTATCAGTCCAAGATACCATTGTATGATGTTAGTGGTGCTACTACTACTTCACAACACGTGGACAAGATGAATGACTACTTTGACAGAAATGAGATTGATGATGAATCTATCAAACTTATATTATTTGCTCAAAGTTTAGAGGGAGAAGCAAGAAAATGGTTCAAAATCTTAACCCCTCACAGTATTAATGATCTCCAAGCCTTCCATCAGTTATTCTTGAACAAATGGGAAGTTAAGAAAAACCCTCTCGAAATACTTTTGGACTACAAAAATCTCCAAAGAAACACTGGGGAAAGTGTCCAAGATTATTGCACTAGGTTCAATAGTGTGTATAACGCACTTCCCCCAGATCTAAAACCTCCACAAGGCTCAGCCCTAAACAAGTTTCCTGAAGGATTTTATCCTGAAATGGCTTATCAACTTAGAGAAAGAGACCCTCAAACTCTAGAGGATATCCAAAAGGGAGCCTTAGCTGTGGAAGTAAATTTAATGGAGAAGAGAGATAGAATGAGAAATGAGAAGAAAGTGTCATTTAGAGAGGAATCCACACCTTCCACATCCAGCTCAAAGATGGAAATAATGATGGAGGAGATGATGAAAAATATGAGCATACTTGAGAGAGCACAAGCTAGTCAAAACCAATCAACTCCTCAAAACAGAAATCAAAACCAAAATTAGAATTTCAGGAGAAATCAGCCTCAAAACAGACCAAGAGACCCTGATCAGGACATCATACCTCCTTTTCATCAAAACTATGTGAGTGAGGTTGAAGAAACAATAGACCAAATAGAGGAAAATGACATAAACATGTTGGGAATAGACAATGATGATTTTAATGTTCACTACAATAGAAAACAAGGTCTATACACTCCCTATGATGATAAAAGAGAAAAAGATGAATATTGCTACCAAGAGTTGGAAAATGTTATCATAGAGACTCCAAAAGAATATGACCTTAGGATTAAAAGAAATCAAGAAACTCCCAACAACAAAACCTCTGATAAATCTACAAAAAACAGCCCTGTAAATAAACCCAAAACCATCAAATTAAAAGACAAAACAATGGCTGGAAATTCTGACAAAAACAAAGAGAAAAACACTCAAGACAATGAAAAATAGAGTGCATACCTTAGCAGCGTTAGCACCTTAGCTAATGCTCCTATCAAAACAATTTTGACCAATGTAAATAGAACAAATCAAAAAGCTAATTTTGCTGATAGAGTGGTAGTTAATAAGGCTGAAACAAGCATTTCAAAAAATCAGATGCCTTTTAGTTTGGAACAGGAAATTGCCAAAATCAAAATCTCTGTTCCTCTCACTGAATTAGCTACCCAAGATGTGTATAGATCCCAAATTTTGAAGGATTTTAACATAGAAGAGAATAATGACACTGTCAAACTTAATGATGACCAGCCAAAGTTCATATTCAGTCCAAAGATTGAAGGTAGATATCAAGAAGGGCCAGTTCCTCCATTTTATGTTAGTTTACAGATTCTTGACAAAATTTTGCACAACGCTATGCATGATTCAAGGGCCTCCCATAACTTAATGCCCAAAGCTGTAATGGAGAGCCTAGGCCTTGAAATCACTAGGCCATATAAATATCTTTACTCCTTTGACTCAAGCAAAGTGAAATGTTTAGGTTTAATCCAAGACCTCTGTGTAAACTTAGCACAACTTCCAACCAAGTGTTTAGTGATGGATATTGTTTCCGCTGATGTACCCCCCAAATATGGTATGTTGTTATCAAGATATTAGGGAGCTAAGTTACAAGGAACTATGCATATGGACAAGACATATGCGACCATCCCTGTTTTTAATCAAATAAGAAGACTTTATAGGGAATCCCATATGAAATACATGGTTACCAGCCAAGAGAGACCATAGAATTCTCCTCTTTATTCTGTCCACACAGGCCTTGATTCATTTATCCTTTTCAATGATGAAATATTCAGTGAACAAGAAACCTTAGCTGAATTAGTGGCAGATATAGAAAAAGAGGGAGACAAGACATAAGTGTTAGAGCAGTTTTCTAAATTAGAAAATCATAGCAAACAGATCACAGGTCCTGAGCTGCAAATTAGTCATCCATTGCTTTGCAACCTTGAGAGTCAAGAAGAGAGTCCTCAACTCAATGAAAAACATAAGGAACTAAAACAAATTCAACCTAGTGCTAATATTCAAGAACAATCCAAAAGCACACTAGATAAAGAGGATAGTAACCAAACTAGTGTATCTGAAGCTAGTCCTCTATGGAGTATGCACTTTGATGGCTCATGCACTAAGAGTGATGCAGGTCTAGGAGTGTGGCTTCACAATACAGTAAAAAATCATACTGAAGGGAATTCCTGCAAATTAAATTTTCAATGCACCAAAAACCTAGCTGAGTATGAAGCCCTTCTTTTAGGCCTACACTTGTTGAAGAATTTAGGGGCCAAAAGGATTAAAGTGCATGGTGATTCTGAACTGATTATCAAGCAAGTGAACAGAAAGTATAGCGCCAAACACCCCAGACTCAGAGCATACAGGAACAATGTCATGGATTTATTGAAAATTTTTGAGGAATTCCAACTGATTTTTGTCCCAAGAGACCGAAATATCCAAGCCAACGGTTTAGCTTTTGCTGCTAGAACATGCCTTACACCGTATGAAACAAAAATATGTACCACCCAAACTAAATTCAGACCAGCTGTCCCTGACAATGAGAAATATTGGCAAGTGTTTGATGGAGACAAACAAATAGGAGACTTCTTACAGTCCAAAAATGAATTTGAGCTGTCAAGTTCAGATTCAAACTATGAAACAGACTGTTCTAATGAGGAAAATCTACTTGATGAAGAAGAGAATTATCCAAAGATTGCTGAAATAAATCTGTTAGCTAATAAACTAGGATATAACGCAGAGATTAGCGCAGATTTACAAAAAGCAGACTTAGAAACATTGCAATTTGACACTGAGGATTTTCCAAAAGGGTTGGTCCCCTTAGAAGAGTTGTTTGATTTCAACGAAGTAGCTAAGAAACCAAAGTTGGAGCCTATGGAAACTGAGGTAGAAGAGTGTAATATAGGCAGTGAACTAAACCCAAAAATGATTAAACTGTCTAAGACTTTACCAGCTCACATCAAACTGAAATACATAGAGTTGTTTAAAGAATTTTTTGATGTTTTTGCATGGAGTTATGAAGATCTAAAATTCTATGACACAAAAATAATTCAGCATAAGATACCTCTTAAGGAAAACCAAAAACCATTTAAACAAAAATTTCGCAGAATAAACCCTGTTCAATTACCTTTGGTTGAGAAGGAAATCAAGAAAATGTATGATGTTGGGATTATTGTTCCTATTAGATATTCTGAACGGGTGTCTAATTTAGTGTCAGTTAGGAATAAAATAGGAGAGATAAGGCTTTGTATTGACTTTAGGAACTTAAACAAAGCCTCATTGAAGGACAACTACCCATTACCCAAGATGGATCATATTTTACAAAAGGTAGTTGGTTCAAAAATAATTTCTTTGCTAGATGGCTTCTCAGGATACAACCATATTTTAATACATCCTAATGATCAAATCAAGACAACGTTTACTACACCTTGGGGCACTTTCATGTATGTGAAAATGCCCTTTGGTTTAATGAATGCTGGTGCTACATTTCATAGAGCCATGGACATAGCATTCTCGGAAGAGCTAGGCTACTTCATCATTATCTACCTTGATGATATCACTGTTTTTTCTAAGACAGATGAAGAACACCTAGAACACTTAAAAATAGTCTTCCAGAAATGCAAAAAGTACAGGTTGTCCTTAAATCCCAAGAAAACCATGTTTGGTCTCCAAGAAAGTAAGCTACTTGGACACATCATATCAGAAGAGGGAATAAATATTGATCCAAAAAGGATTGATGGTATTTTGCAAATCAACCATCCAAGAAATTTTAGGAAGTGCAATATTTCATTGGAAAGATAAATTTCTTGAGAAGGTTCATACCCAACCTGGCTGAACTCCTTAGAAACAAAACAAACATGATGAAGAATGATCAAGGAGTTAAATGGACCTTGGAAGCAAAGAAGTCTTTTGAACTGGTAAAGCAAGCCTTAACCAAAACACTAGTTCTTATAAGTCCTGATTTTTCAAAAGATTTTTTCATTTTTTCATTTGCATCAGAACATAGAGTGGCTGCTATCCTATTACAGAAAAATTCAAAGGGACAAGAGCAGCCAATTGCATTATTTAGCAAGGCACTTAGAGATGCACCTCTGAAGTACAATATCATGGAGAAACAAGCCTTTGCCTTAGTCAAAGCCTTGAAAGACTTCAGAGTTTACATTTTACACTCCCATGTAATTGCATTTGTGCCTAACTCAGTTGTGAAAGACATTTTAACACAAGACCCAGATGGAAAGAGAGGAAAGTGGATAGCTGTGATACTTGAATATGATTTAGAAATCAAGCCCACTAAACTCATTAAAGGCCAAGGACTAGCAAGATTAATGGCTGAGTCTAATTTTGAAGCTCTTGATATTAATATGATACATGCCTTAGATGAACAAGAGGAATTATCAACTCCCATTGTTGAAGATCATTTTATGAATTCCCCTTGGTATGCTGATATTGTATATGTTTTGCTTAATCTGAATACAGCTCCTGGTTTATAAAAAACAAAGGCAAGGTTTTTAAAGTTAAAAGCTGTAAACTACTACATTTTAGATAAATGTTTATATTGGAAAAATTATAGTGGGTTATTTCTTAAATGTTTTCCTGAGAATTATGCAGATAAGGTCAAGCATGAGTTCCATGAAGGAGAATGTGGAGGCCACCTCTACTGGAAGACAACAACCAACAAAATCCTTAGGGCTGGTTACTATTGGCCCACCCTCTTTCAAGATGTACATAAGATGATAATTGCTTGCCATAAATTCCAACTCTTTGAAGGAAAAAGAAAATTGCTTCCCTTACCATTGCATCTAATCACTATTGAAGCTCCTTTTCAACAATGGGGACTTGACTTCATAGGAGAAATCCATCCACCATCATCTGCCCAACATATATGGATTCTCACAGCAACATACTACTTCACCAAAAGGATAGAAGCCATCCCTTCTAGGCAAGCCAATGACTCTATTATTATCAAATTCCTTGAAAACCATATCCTCTCAAGATTTGGATGTCCTAGGAAGATTATTAATGATAATGAAGCAACATTTGGATCTAAAAAGATGGTTGAATTCTGTCACAAATATCAGATTACATTGGGTCATTCTACCGCTTATTACCCTCAAGGTAATGGGCTGGCAGAATCCTCAAACAAGAATTTGGTAAACATAATCAAGAAGTTGCTAGAGGACAATAAGAAGTCATGGCACACAAAGCTGGTACATGCTCCTTCGGTTGACAGATTAACACTCAAAAAATCAATTGGAATGCCACCCTACCATCTTGTCTATGGAGTAGATGCAATTTTTCCAACCAGCCTAGGTGTGCCAGTCATGAAGCTGTTCCAAGAGGTGTAGTCTGAAGAAAATGATATGACAAGAAGAATAAACCAGACCATACATCTTCAACAAACCAGAGAGGAGGTCTACACCAGAGCATTGCAGAAGCAAGAAAGCATTAAGAAGCTTTTTGATAGAAGGACAAAAGCCAAGAATTTCAACATTGGTGACAAAGTGTTAAAGTGGGATTCCAAGAGAGAAGACAAGGGCAAGCATGGGAAATTTGATAACTTATGGCTTGGCCCTTATCTCATTCATTCCACTGCTGGTAACAATGCTTATTTCTTGCAGGAATTGAATGGAGTTGAACTGTTTGGGGGTCTTGTCAATGGCAGGATGCTTAAACATTATTTCTCTTGACCATATCAGGTTGGAAGCCTTTTTATTTTTGTTCTCATTGTGTATATCATACCCATCATTGCATTCAAAGTTAGAAAATGAAAAAATACAAAAACAATAGAAAGAGAAAAGAGGGCAGATTGTAAAAACAAGAAAGGTACATCCCCGTACCAAGAAAGATAAACGAAATCTGAAAGTGTGCAAGCTCAAATGCCACTCCTGAAAAACACACTCCTAGTTAGTCATACAGCCTAATCATGACTAATTAGTTTTCAATTTACTGCTGATAGGTTAGAAGAATAGATTTTCCAAACAACTTAATCTCGGCTTATCAGTTAGGAGGATTAAGATAGAAGAAAAAGGTTCAAACAAGCTCAAAATCTGAACCTATGAGTTTCCAAAAGATGAATGGATCTAAATAGATCAAAACCCAAGCCAAGGATAGAAGCAAACTGGTTCTAATTTAACCAAAAATTGAACTAGAGAACAAATAGAAAACAACTCAGATAAAGTCAAAACAGAGCTAAAGAAAAGAGAAGGATGTTTTTAGAACTTTCAGATCTTAAGCCTTCACCATTTTGATTTATTTTTCCTGCAAATTTTTGTCTATGTGTAGCTTGTTTTTATGCCATAGATCAGCACCAAGTTAGAATGTTCAATCCTAGCTTGTTTTCTTTTAAATTTTTGTCTTAGAATGTAGAGAATAAACTTTGTCAGACAGTCTAATCCTGACAGAGTGTAGTTAGGTAGAGAAGCTTGTGAACTCAACTTTTTAATCTGAGTTCATGGAGAAATAAGGGTAGAAATAAATTAGTTTTATGCTTTCAAAATAATAAAATTTTTGTGCAAAGAGTTGCCAATCCAAATGCACTCTGAAAGAAGAAAAAATGTTAGATCATTAGGATTGGGTAAGTAGAAAGCTTGTTTTGATAGAATTCCATTGTTTTTTAATGGCTGCTAACATTATCAGAGCAAAATAAGATCAAAAAAAGAAAGAAAGTTACAACCAATGGATGAGGCATTGATCAGCTTCCAAAGAAGACATGTTTGAGGTTCTTGGCACCTCCAAAGAGCTGCCATCCCAAGTTGGAGTCGCTGTTAGTCACCTATAAAAATTTGTTATACCAAATGGTGGCTAAATATTTTTCAGCCTTCAAAAAACAATTCATTTCAAAATTGTCAGTTCTTGAAGTCTCATGATGGTCTTTTTCCTTTAAAACAATCTTCACTACTGTTTCCCTCACAAAATCCCTCAAAATATGCGGTTTTCCCTGAAGAAAAGACTGCTCAAAACCCATTTTTTTCACTTCATTTTACCCCTCATTTCATTCATAATAACCCCATTTTTCATCCCCTTTTCCTCATAAAAATCCTCCATTTCCCTCATTTTAACCTTCAAAATCACTCCAAGAACCTTTTAAAACCATTTGGTCTCCTACCATTCGGTTTAAAAAGCCTTTATTCCTTTACCAAAATCCTCCAATTGGCTTAAAAACTCTGTTTTTGGCCAAAAAAAGGTCTTTTTTATTATACAGAGTTTTAGCCCCCGAGGGCTTAACTTTCATAATCCCCACATCGCATATGACCATAAGCCCCGCAAACGGGTGCTAAAAGTCCTTAAAACCCTTCACAGAACATAACTTTCCTTTGTATTTTATTAGAAACCCAATTTTTCTATGTTTTAACAAATCCCGACAGTTCATGGTTTGGTGAATTGTCGACCGTTGATCTAAAACTGATCAACGGGCGTCAGTACATCGCATCGGATTTTTTCATTTGAAAACACTGCAAAGATTTATTGTCTACCTCCGATTGCAACCTTTAAATGGTTTCCTGACCGTTGATCTGTTCCACCATACCCAGATCTAACGGTCCACATCGCTCCATTCCAAAACCCGCATATCCACCTTTGGCATTCATAACTTAATCTCCACCGTCGATTTAATTCTAAGATCAACGGCTCCGATTCAATTGCATCGCAAAAATCCTTTGTTCCATTCCTCTCTCCTCACCGATTGAAATCCTGTGATCCAATCTGGACTGTCGAATCCACAAGAACTGACGGTCCAGATTAATCGAAACTCCACCCATATTTCTCCGCATTTGTCCATCAGATTAAAACTCAACCGTCGATCTGACTCCCAAATCTGACGGTCACCATACAATTGCAACGTAAATTATCTTTGTGCCTTTCCTCTCTCCTCTGTTGATCAGGGACCCTGCGATTACATCTGGGCCGTTCATTTCACTGATCCAACAGTCTAGATCAAACCTTGAACCCTCTGTTGTTTCATAAACCCCGTTGTGTAAAGTTCTTCGATGAAGATCCACCATTGATCTCTGTAGATCAACGGTTCACAATAACCCGATCTCCGCCTGACCCTTGCTTTATATTAAGTTTCATTAACCCCAAGGTTCAATCTGAGCTGTTAATATTTTTTGATCCTATGGCCCATATTTGATCAGGTAGGCCCAACTCCTTTGGGACCTGCCTTCCCATCAATGAATCTGACCGTTCATTCCTTGATCTAACGGTCCAGATTTAAAACCGCCTTTGCTCGGCCCACCATTTTCCGCCCGTGCATCTTACCTCCATCGCACTCTCCCCACAACCGTCCGATCTGACGCCCCAGATCTGACGGCCAGCGCGTGGTTTCGCGTGATTTCGCATTCGGAATTTAATGTGTCAATTTTACACGATATGGGTAGTTTTAAAAAGCCACGTGTCAAGCTCTAACACATATTGCGTTCAAAAAGGAAATACCGCTTTTCCGCCCCATATCTGCATGAAAACCATTATGGTTTTCCACCAAACCATCTTTCCCCCATTTACATTACATTCCCTTGTTTTTAATCTCCATCGTTGATCTCTGAGATCTAACGGTCCCAGTTTAACCTAACCATTACACTATCGCCCTCCGCCTTTCTTCCAAGAGACCTCATCAATGAATCTCCATTGTTGATCTCTGTTGGCTGATCTAATCTAACGGCCCAGAGTCTTTCCGAAATCCCAAATTTCATTTAAATCTATTCAACCTTCTGCCAAAGGTTTTTCGCCCCATTTCATTATATTTTCCTCCATTTTATTACAATATTACCCCTCTGGATTATATAAATCCCAGGTTAATCTCGGCCATTGATCTTTGCATATTGATGGCCTGGACTTAATCTCCACCACCGTTCATCCGACCGCCTCTCCTTTTGACCCCAGCGAGAAATCCTAGCCATTGGATGCTTTCATCCAACGGTTGCGGTCTAACCTCAACCTCCAAAGTAATTTGACCCATCCACGCAGGATTTTATAACTTTTTGTGTGTTTGTGTAGGTTTTTAAGGTTTCTCTATTATTTTCAAAAGAAAATCAAAGGCCGGGGATGACGATCCCTCAGGCCATTATCTATAAGGAGGATCATTTTGCAGGGTTTCACATCGTAATTTACCGGTGCCTCATGAACACTGGCGACATTATTAAACCCTCTGTAATGCCTGCATAGCAAGAAAACACAACAAACTTTAATCAAACAAAGAGTATCAGTGTTAAAGTATCTAGTCACAGCAGAGATGAAGAATCAAAGATCATTAACACAGTTTCGAGGGATCAAGGCCTAAATTCGACTATCTTAAGTCTAATCCACTCAATTAAAGACAGCACGAAGACCAAAAGACACAGATTAAGCCTAATCTGTCCTAAACACAAAACTAAAGTGAATTAAAGGTGTTTTAGGGGATAGATAAAGAATTCTATCAATCCAATAAGCTTTCACTGCCACATCAGAGGCTAATTGAATCCTCTCCAGCTACCAAAAGCCACATGTTTCCTCAAATAAATAAAAGAAGCCAGAGTTATTACCCCAGTCATTGATATTTCGCTTAAAGCGGCCAGAGTTATTGCAAATTCTGCTTGGAAGAGCCTTAAAGTCAAAATTTTTTCCCAAGTAGCTCAATAAGTTATTGAAAATCAATTAATACAGAGGAAACATCAGAACATTTCTCCATTGAGCTTCTCAAAGGCCGAGAAGCATTAATTGTATTAATTGAGCCTAAAGATCTTATTTTACATCCCACCTCCTCATTTCTTCTATAAATACTTCTGTAGAATATTAAACAAAGGTTGGTCTCTGAATATCTGATGCATGTAAATAGTTTTTTGAAGCTGTTATAAGCTCTGTGTGTAATTGAAGATACCTAAAGTTGATATGAGAAGTTTGAAGCTGTAGAGGCCCACTGGACTTGATGATTGTAACTGGTTTGAAGCATTCAAATACAAGCTGATTTATCGGATCCTGGTCTATGTCAATGGTGATGTTTTTCTTATTGTAAATTGTTATTTTCTTTTTGTTTCCATTCTGTCCATCTCCTCTGATAAAGAACAACAAATATAAAGCTAGGATTTACTCTTTGCAGTACCCTAATTTCATTGATAATCTTTATCTAAATGTTTTCTTCCAAATGTTTATTTAGGAATGATTCAATATAGTCCAAGCAGTTAAAGAATGTTGGTGTTCCCACGTCTTACTCTCTAAACTTCAAAAAATTGTTCCTGAATGTTATTTTTAGTTTATGCGAAGTAGAGTTGAGCTAGGGAAGTCTATGGTTTTCCCTATCCTCTGGTTTCATCTCCAACAGTTGTCTGAAAGTTTCCCTAAGAGTATGTTGAAAGCAGGATATGTTCAAAGTCCTTACTTGATCTTAGACTATTCCTTGTTTATCTTAAGTGTTGTCTTGAAAATTTTTCTAAGTAAAGCAGAGCTAGGGAAGTCTATGGTTAGCCCTGTCCTCTATTTTCTTCTCCAACAGTTGCTTTGAAAGGTTTTCTCAAGTGCATGCTGAAAGCAGGATAGTTTCAAAGTACTTACTTGATCTTAGGCTACTCTTTGTTTTTCATCTCTTTGTTCTTCATCTCTTATTGTTTCATTCCATAAATCAAATTAAAGAGATCCTTTGACATAGATGACTTGCCCCATGGACCGCTCTTGAACCTTGTTGTTTCAATTAAATCCTACTATGACTCCATAGCCCAATGGACTGAAGCTGTTTCTTGCCTATCTTGTCAGCTGAATCATTCTTTCACTTGCACATACCTTCACCCTTAATTTAGGCTTCCTTCATCTTCACATATCTTTGCCCAACCAAAACCAAACAAAAACCTTGTTCTTCATAACTAGCCTAATATCACATTTCAAAATCCTTAAAGATAAATAAATCTTTGCACTTATAGAGAGATCCCTCTCTAGATTCAGGAGGGCTAGATCCTAGAATCCCAAAATGGTTCAAGTGTTCTCCCTGTAGTTTTGGTCTCGCCAATCTGCTGATATTACAGGGAGCTAAACTACTGCTGGTCTATTGTTCTGAACTTCTGCTCTTGAAATCGGGCTAACTGTTATAGCATTTTCTTGCTCTAATAATTTAGAATTATCTGGCACTCTGTTGTTTACCTCTTCCATGCATATTAAGCAGAATTAATGGCATGAATTATGCTGATGTGATGCCATAAATAATTAATTTTTGCTGTCTCTCCCTGCATCTATAATCGTGTGATTAGTTACTTGGGTGAGGTGGACTCTGACAGCGCTGACGGTGGCTTCGGAATTTGGGTAGACATGATGGCCAATAATTATAGCTTAATGTGGAAACTTTATTACGGTATGGGGGTTACTAATTATGGAAATGATTTCTCAAATTTTGGGTGATCTTATAGACTGAAAACTCTATGATGGCTCATTATGAGTGAATGATGGTTGACACGCTTGGGCTCTCTAACACTGTAGATTCCCCACAACCACAATTGGTTGCGATATGGTCTCCATATTGCAACAAGGTGATGTTTGTGTTTGAGCGACATGTGGGTTTGGTATTAAGGACTCCTACGCTATTGGGATGAAATGATTATTATAGGGAAAAAAAATAAACTATTCTACGACTCATATGGGTTGTGAGGGAGTTATTGACTCTAATCTACTGACTTCTCTTGGGTGCGAGAGTAATTAGAAATAAAATTTTTTGTTTCTTAATCATGATAGGGTTTCAGGCATACGTCGTTAACCCATCCTTGAAGTATCTCTCCATCTAGTTGAACTAGCTTGAACGCTCCTGAGTTTCTGATCTCTATGACATAATACGACCCCTTCCAGTGCATCGTAAGCTTTCCTGGGAACTTCTGGAATTTGCTGTCATAGTGCAATACTTTACCGCCAATCATAAATGTTTTGTGCTTGATGTGGCAGTCATGCCAGGATTTTTGTCTCTATTTCTGTACTGATTGATGGAAATCTGCTAGAAGCCTATCTTCTTCGAGTTCTTGCAATTCATGAAGGCGTGCAAAGATGGATTCTTCCTCCATCATTTGTTTTGTTGAGGCAATTAAGAGACTTCATATAACAAACTCGACAGGTATTACTACTTCTTTCCCATACACCAATTGGAATGGAGTTTTATTATGCAACCTCTTTATGGTTGTCCTATATGCCCACAAAGTGGCTAGTATTCTTTCATCCCAGTCATTGTAGTTAGCATTGCATATCTTTGTTAACCCTTTCTCCAAGATTTTGTTGAAAGCCTCGATGATTCCGTTCACCTGTTGGTGGTACGATCTGCTCTTGTGGTGTTGTATCATGAAATTATCCAGTAGTGATTTGATTGTAGCATTAATGAAATGTGTGCCTTGATCACTCGTTAGGCTCCTTGGAAAACCAAACCTACTAATGATGTTCTCAAAGATAAATCCGGCTGTTGTATTTGCTGTAAAATCCTTTACTGGTGCCACCTCTTCCCATATTGTGAGGTAGTCAATTTCGATGATTATATATCTTTCTTGTGAGTGATGAAAAATTGGTGCAATTGGTCCTATGAAGTCAACTGTCCACTTCTCAAATGCGTGCATAGCCCTGACAGGTTGTAGGGTCAGCTCATCACGATGTGATGGTCGCCCCGTTCTTTGACAGACATCGCATTTCTTCACATATTCTTTGATGTCTTTGTGTATGGTCAGCCACCATAATCCTGCTTGTAATATTTTCCTTGCGGTAGGTTTTGCACTGACATGACCTCCCACAACTCCATTTTGACCTTCCACAAGATGTCTACTCTTTCGTGATCTAATACACACCTTCGTAGGATTTGATCCAGGCCAGTTTTATACAACTGTCTGGATATGAGTTGGTACTCAGTTTCTTTAAATAATAAGTGTCTTCTTTGAGTTACTGTGTATTCCACTGGACATTGTCCTCTAGCTAAGTATGTTGCTATCTGTTCCAGATAATCTAGAATGGCTTCTACCTGAAAAATATCAGCATATGATAGCTGATCATCAAGTGGTCACCCATTTTCTTTGTTTTCCAATCTTGACAAATGGTCGGGACCAACATTTAGCCTTCTTAGCTTTACTATGACTTCGAAAGTGAATTCTTGGAATAGTAGAAGCCACCTGCAGATTCTGCCCTCTAGGACAAGTTTTTTTACTAAATATTCCAATGCCAAGTGATCTATGAAGAATTTGAATGTTCCTCCAAATAAGTAGTGGCGAAATTTTTGTAAAGAGTATACCATCGCAAGAGCTTCCCTCTCTGTTTTTGTGTAGTTCCTTTCTGCTGTTGATAATTTTCTCCTTGCAATGTACACCAGGTGATCTATGGAGGTTTCTCCTGGTTGAGTGAGCACCGCTCCCAAAGAAATACTTGAAGCGTCAATGTGGACATGGGACTATTTATCCCAGTTCGGATGGGCCAAAATGGGTGCACTTGCTAATTTCTCCTTCAACGTGTCCAATGCCTTAGTGCATTCGTCATTCCATATGAATTGTTATGTTTTCCACAACAAATTTTCCAGTGATGCTATGATTTTCACATAGTTGTGGATGAACCTCCTGTAGTATCCTATGTGTCCAAGTAGTGATATCAAATTCTTCACATTTTCTGGGGCATCCATGTTCACAATTACCATCACCTTCGCAGGGTCCACACATATCCCTTGCTTACAGATAACATGTCCCAACAATGTTCCAAAGGGTACTGCAAATATGCACTTTTTGAGGTTCAAATAAATTTGAAGTTGTTTGCACCTGTCAAACATTATACTTAACATAATTGCATGGTTTTTCAGTAAACTATACATCATCCAATTGTCCATGTGCACTTCTAGAAGCTTATGAATATAATCTTTGAAAGCTGTATTTTCATGGATAGTAATAGCAACTTTCAGAGATTATGTTCATATAAGTGATAGGCATATGATCCCCATTCTATTGTGAAGGTTTTTTTTCTTTTATCTTCTTATGCTATTTTTACCTCATGATACCTTGAGAAACCATCTTTGAATGAGTATGCTTCGTTTTCCGCCATGTTGTCTAGAACTTCGTCACTAAATGGTGTTGGGAAGGGGTCATGAATAAATGCATTGTTTATACTTTTGTAGTCTACACATACTCTAATTTCTGATTTTTCCTTTTTACTTTGTATTACTATTGGGCTGACCCACTCTTATTCTTCAACTGGAAAGATCAAGCCTGCATTCAAAATTTTGTCTATCTCTGCTTTAAGCTTTTCTTTTAATCTCGGATTCAGGTGGTAAGGTCTATTTTCTACTGGCCTAGCATTATGTTTCAATACTATGCGCATCTCCCCCAGATCTCCTTTAATTCCTTTGAGTTCTTCCATTGAAGATGGGAATAAGTCTTCATATTCTTGCAGCAGGTCAAAAATTTCTTTTATAGTTTCTGTATCCTAATAGTCTTTGATGGATGCAATCTTGGCCTTTTCTTCGCTTCCAATGTTCTGCTTCTTGGTCTTCAGGCTTAATAGGTGTAATATTTCAGTAGTTGGTTCCTCTTGTATTTCTCGCTCTCCTTCCTTTTATTCAAAGGATAGATGTTGAAGGTTTTCTAAATCATCGTCATCTATCTCTCGATCTATTATTTTGCATGCTGCTGATTATCTAGCTCTCTGATCTGACATGGACATTTCCTCAGCTTCCTCAAGCTCTAGAAAAAACAATATTATTTTAATTTCTTGTAAAATATTCATAACTTGGTCTGTATCTCCCTTGAAAGAAAAACATTGAGTAAATCCTTCCGCAACTATTTCCCAAGTGTTTGTTTCTCTCTTCTTCTTCTCTGTTAGGTACCAAGCTTGGAAAATGGTGTCCAACGAATGTATGAAATTGTGTACCCAAAAATATTTTGGATATTCCTCTTCTCTCCACTTACATTCACAAATTTTTAGATGTGCCAAAGGATCTGAGTCCCCTCGATACTTTTCCTCTGGTTGCATTCCTAAAGCCATCTGAAATATTGTTCTTAATGCTTTGGCCACGTATTCCCATCACGAGAGAGAGTTGTGATGGGTTTCCCACCATCTTGCTGAAGTGGATTGTAATGCTAACTCCATGAGAGGGATTCTATGCTCTATTGGCACCTTGTCTTCAACTTTGGTAATAAATGTATTTACAACTTGCATATTTGAAAGAGTTGGGTATTCTCTTACCTTTGTGCCAATCTAGTTAACTCCTCGAAAATTGGCACATCTCCTGGTGTTGATTTCGTATCCTCCCTGCTTACAGTCATCCTAGGCCACTTCTGATCCTACGTTAGAACTCTGGAACACTCCTCCAAATTACTATTCCTCCTATTGTAGGATTAATGTAATCTTCTCTTTTTCTTGCTGTCATTTGGTAGAGTTGATCTAGAAGTTCTGTGTCTTCTCTATTGCCGACAGTTTCTGTGTATTGGGGTCCCTGATATGGATCCAATGGCTGGACCACTCTGACCTCACCATCTTCGAATATCATTAGTTCCTTCTTCAAATCAATAACTGCATAATTTTAAAAGGCCCAATATATTCCCAGTGTTGGGATCCTGTGTTTTGATAGATTGGAAAATCAAAATACAAGGCAACATCAAAACCAATCTTTAGAGTTCCAGGATCTAGTCCTCCTGTTCTCAGAGAGGGATCTCTCAAATTATTTTTTTTGCAAAGGTTTATCTTATTTGATTTGAATATTGGTTTTAAACTAGTTATTAAGTGCAAGTGTTTTTTTGTTTGTTTGGTTGAATGACATAACAGAACATGAAAGGTCTATGAAAGATAGGTAGAAAGGAGAAATGTTAGATTGATTGGGAAATGGAGTCAAGAATAAGTTATGACAAACTCATCAATGGATATGGGATATCAAAGGGAAAATCTAACTTGGCCACAGGATCCTTTGGTTTTTGGAATGAGAAGGACACTAATGATTTGCAAAGAGAGTTTGAATTCTCAACAAAGGGAACTTGAAAGCATATCTTGAACAATAAAGAGGCATTTGATAGACAAGGCTAACCATGAATTCTACAAACCACACTTTAAGCAAATGATGACTTCAAGAAAATTTTTAAAATGAAATCTAAGATTCGGGAGCACATCCTATTTCCTTAAGGATTTTATTTCAAATGACTTAGAAAACATAAAAGATTCAATGATAATTGCAGTCATAGAAGAGGGAACACCTAAAAACATCTATGATCACAACTATAAAGACCTTCAAAACAATTGTTCAAGCAAGGACAAAGGGCATGATCAAAACATACCTCCTTGGCTAACTATAAACAATGGTGCTTCAAAGGGAGACTTCAAAAACAGCTTTCAAGTGGCAGCAGACAAGTAGGGAAAACCATAAATCATGCTGAAACCAACTATTTGAACTATTAGAGAAATAAACAAGCATGAGGACTAAAGAGAGAGATTAAAGACTCTAAAATACCTCAGCAGAAGGAAACATAAAACAATGAAGGATGAACAGGTCTAAGGTGCTTCTAGGAGTCATTTCTTAGCCTAAAATTTTCATCCTACTGTAGTAAGCATTTATGGAACAAAATGAAAACAGGAGAAAAAATCAAATAGTTCAGAATACTTCACCAAAAACCAAGCTCATGGATCCAATGATAGAGCCTTCTCAAGAACAAGCATGCAACAACATCATCAAGGTTCCAAGACTTCAATTTCTTCCTCAACTTCAAATAGACTATGTATTATTTCAGAGAGTTTCAGTATTACAACTAGTGAAAAATCAACCAACAACTTCTCATCTTCTTCAAAAGTATTTGTAGGAGAAATGAGGAGGTGGAAGAGTTTTAGGATTTAAGTGTAATAATTTCGACACTAAATGCAACTCCTAGCCTTGAAAACCATGCAAGGCCTAAGGCAGGAATGCATTTCATTTACAACTCTACTTCATTTACTCTGTTTATGCTATTTTAGTCTTAATGGGAAAAAAGATTGACTTCGAGGCCTATTTATATTTTACAATAACTTCACTGACAGTTTGAAATATCTTCTTTTGTTTAAAATAACTATTCAGCTGTCTTTAGGCAAATATCTTCTGTTCTGGCAATAACTAGGACTTCTTTTGATTTATTGAGGCTGCAGGTGGCTCCTTTGGTAGCTGGGGATTCAATTAGCCCCCTTTATGTGGCTCTAAGGTGTCCTTTGGTTGATATTCCTTTGTTTTACCTTAAAAACACCTTAATCTATTCTTTATCTGTGTTTTAGGTCTAATTAGGCTTTGATCTTCATTTCTGGTCTCCATACTATTTTTATCTCAGGATTAGGGCTCTGGTTTACTGAGTTTGTGCCTTAATCCCTCAAAAATGTGCTAAAGACCTTTAATTCTTCATTCTGGTTTGGTTTTATCCCTTGACACATATAATCTTTCACTGTTTGATATTCACTGTGTTTTTGCTACTTTTGTAGGTGCGCAGAGGGTTTTATAACAATACCAATGTTCATGTGACATGGGTAAAATTGCTGTTCGAACCCTGTAGATTTGCTTTCTCCTTGGATAAATTGCCTAGGGATCGTCATCCCTGGCCTTTGATTTCTTTTTAAAACTATGGAGAAATATTAAAAACCTGCAAAAAACGAACAAAGATTAAGAAAATCCGTTGAAAATAGGTCAAAGGCCACTTTGGACGTGAGAGTTAATTGTGGTCGTCGATCCAGTTTAATCGACGATCGGGATTGCTCAATGGGTTTGATGGGGAGTTAGTTGGGTAAATGGAGGAAATATTAAGTCTGGGCCATTGATTTAAATCAATCAATGGCTGAGATTGATCAGAGGGGTCATTCAGGAGAACAAAGGGTGAGCGAATGAATTGGTGGGATGTGTTGGGGTTCCCATGTTTTGGCCAGATTGGCAAGACCAAAAGATGAGACAACATCAGAACCGCTTTCAGACCTAAGGATCTAGCCCTCCTGGGTCCAGAGAGGGATATCTCTATATTATATCAAAGGTATATGTCTTTGAAGTTCAAATGTTAAAGATGTTAGGCTAGTTATAGGCACAAGGTTTGTTTTGTTTGATTTGGTTGCTGGTTATCAAGAAAGAAGGGTTCAATATAAGACAAGGATGAGCAAAGGAAAAAGGGGCAGAGGTGAAGTATTCCAGGAAATTTTCAGAACCATTGGGCAATGGATTCAGGAAAGGATTTGTTTGCTAGTCAATAGGCAGGCTTTCAATTGGGCTAGTCATCTGTGACATAGGATCTTAAAGATGAATATGTGAGATGGAAAGGTAGGAGAGGAAGGAATAACATAGAGTAAGAGCACAAGTTACAGACCATATGGTCGCACAAGGATCCTAGTGGACAGGGCTAACTCTAATCCCCAGTGTTCCCAAATCTTCCAACTAAATCTATAACAAGAAACATCTAAGAACTGAATCCATTTAATTCATACATCAGAGAGTAGGAAATAACATCCACTACACTGGTTAAACCAACTGAAATCATTTCTTAGATAACACATTTAGAAGAGAAACATTAATGGCAAGGAGAGTAGAAACATAGGGTACCTAACAAGGGTAAATCCTATGCCAATATTCTGATGCAAGCCAGTAGAAACGAAATGAAATGAATGTAAACACAAAGATAGGAAAACATCAGCTTTGCTTTAGGTCAAGATCCAAATAAATGTGCTTGTCATATTAAATAACAATACCAATCGAGTACAACATTGCCAATGGCTGAATACTCAGTCTGAAAACATCTCCTTCAACCTATCTTAAAACTTTACACAAAGATTGTGTCTCAAAAGAAACTACTTGCAGTTCTCTGATAACTGATCAACAACCTTTACAATGAATTTCTTCATGAATTTATAGCTCCGGAGGAGTAGAGGGGGTAGGTGAAGAACTAAATGCAGTTTTTTTATTCTGAAAAGAAAGAGGGCTGAAGCCCATTATGTTTTAAATCATGTGCATTCAATTCCTGGTGTTCTTTGGGTGCATGAATGATCTTCTTCAGTCTTCAGGCTACTCTGATATAACTCTGATGTACTCTGACTGCAGTACTGTGCGGTGCTATTGGTGAATAAAAAAAGATAAAGGAATGATAAAGAAGTCTGCCATACTGATAAAATAAATGATTTGATAGTACCGGGGCTGTTCCAGGGTAGGAAATCTCTCTAGAACACGACATAGATTGAACACTGCATGGGCGTTCTATCCTTTATGGAGGAATTTTTTTTTTGCTGATGTGAAATCCTGATACATATGAATTTTTACGTGCTGTACCTTCTGCATGCTCCATGGGATCATTGATCTGGTGATTTTGCCTCTAAACCGCTGTATTACAGCTCAATCCTTCAATACTGAATGCTGAAAACCTAGATCATTAGTTGTTTTTTTCTCCACTTCTCCATAAGTGTCTCTATCTGCAAAACTTGGGCTTTAATGGCACCGGATAGATTTCTTGCAAAGATTAAACTGTCCTTGGGTAATATTTATGACGCCGCTATCATTTCCGGGCATTTCTATTGTAGTACCAGCTTCTAGATTTAATTCTGTCTGCGCAGCACGCCATTGAAGTAGTACATGTGAACCATGGTGGTTTCCCGCCTTTGATAAACCTGCAAAATACAAACACAGGTTAAGAAAAAAATGGGGGGGGGGGGGTTGGATGATGTGCGGGTGACGAAAATGGTCGTGCAATTGGTGAAATGGCGAAAAAATGGAGAGGAATGATGGAGGGAACCTTAGCGGCGGAACGCAGAGGAGATTTAAATGAAAAACCTTAATAAACCTGACCTATGATCAAATATATGAAATGGAATGGGCGAATGTACGGTGAGACACGTGGAGGTGACGTGGCAGGACCGGGTGACAATGGAAGAGTCAACAGCGGTGGGACAATCTGGACCGTCGGATCCGAGAGGAGATCGACGGTTGAACCTACGGGGTAGGCGACGATCAGTGGGCCGGGAGTACGGAGACTATGGGTTAAACCCTACGCAGCTTCGCCGAGCGATGATTGTTGGATGAGCAAGGGAAAATCTGACAGCTGACGTGAATATCGCTGCGCATATTGTACCAGAAGATAACACACGATGGGAGGGTGGTTTTGCCGTCGTACAGGAGTCAGGTTTCGAGCGCTGTATGGAATCGTTGGGCAATGGGAAAATACCGCCCGACTCCCATTAGTGGTGCGATGAAATCGAGCTGTTTTATGGATAGTGTGCGGTGGGGACCACAGGGACAGGTACACTTAGAACCGTCGGATCTGCGTGCAACGAATGGCGATGGCGTGATCGGGGGTTTGAACGGGGAAACACACATGCCGTGGGTTTAAACGATCGCTGTCTGATCTATATGGATCAACGGTTGAGAAAACGCCCGATAAACATATGGGACAAGCGCCTTCAGGGCTAGTGCTCGGTCACAGCGCTGGGTTCTGTGGGAGGAAAAGGTGCGGGGGATAGGCTGAAAGGGGCTAGGCCCGGACTATGGAGAAAATATGATATTTTGGCTCATTTTAAAGCATTTTAAGGCCAACCAAGGGTAAAGATAGGGGAATTAGGGGGATTTAGGCATAGACAAAGGGAGATTAAGGGGAAAAAAAGGGGACCTTGAGGAAAGGAATAAAGGGGTGAAAATGAAGCATTTCACAAGGGTATGAAGGGAAGAAATAAAGCCTTTAGGAGCATAATTCTTTATCAGCAAGGCCGATTGACTCAGAACATCAGAGGGAAACAGTGACAAGGCAGGGAACATGAAAAGGCTGCAAGGATGATGTGTTTTCAAAGGAAATGCATTCCTTGCCGGCTCATAAAACAAATTAGCCCGTTGCTTGCTTGTCAAGAAATTTATAAGGGGCTAACAGTGGCTCCACATGGGGATGGCTTCTTCTTGAAGGAGTAAAGAATTCAGAGAATGGATATTTGGAGTAGGCTAGTTGCCTGCTGCTTGGCACATCCCTTTCTTTCTTTAGATCAGCTGCCACAACATGAAGACATTACATCAGCAGAAAAATTTTCCCAAAAAAACTACCTACCCACACTACAATCCTAGCATTTTTCTTCTTTTAGGGTACATTTGAGCTAGCAGACCCTTTACATCTTTTATTTTTACAAACAGAAAATAAACCTATTCTAAATCTACCCTTATTACTCCATGAGACCATATTAGACTATTGGTCTCATATGTTTCTCTACCTAATCTAATATCTGCTGGGATTAAACTATCCAGCATATTTCTTCTCTACATTCTATGACAGAAATTGAAAAACAGTCAAGCCAGGATTAGACTGTCTGAATTGCTGTGGGTCCAAGGCATAAAGACAGTTGCACATGGAAAAAATTTGCAGAAACCAAAAACAAAATTGTGAAGGCTTGAAATCTGAAGCTTGAAACATCCTTCTTTCCTTTTGTGACTCAAGATTTGAGCATGTTAGAGTCACTCCTTGTCTTCATTTCAGCTCTGGTTTTGGGCATGTTAGAGCTGATTCTTCTTTCTTCTTTGCTGTTCCAGATTTTGAGCATGTTAGGACCAACTGTCTTCACTTTCTTTGGCTCAGGTTTTGAGCTTATTAGAGCCAATTTTTGCAATCAGAGGTTCACATTTTAAGCATGTCTAAACCTCTCTCTTTCCTCTATTTTTTGAGACATTTTCTCTTTTTCTTTGAAAATAAAAAATGCAATGGTATGTACAATGGAAATGGAAATTGGAAATTGTAAATCAGCAGAAGTAGTGTTTGAGCATCCTACCATTGACAGGACCCCCAAACAGTTCTGTACCATCCAATTCTTGTAGGAAGAAGGCATTCGGGCCAACAGTAGCCTGGATGATGTAGGGACCTTGCCACAAACTGTCAAACTTGCTGTGCTTTCCTTTATCCTCTCTTCTTGAGTCTCACCTCAGAACCTTATCTCCAATTTTGAAATTAGCAGCTTTGGTTCTTTTGCCAAACAATTTCTTTATATTTTCTTGAACTTTCACTGCTCTGTTGTAGACCTCTTCGCTTGTTTGCTGGAGGTGAATTGCCTGGTTTATCTGATCCAGGTGGATATTGGTGGCCACCCACCTATTCCACTTGGGCCCCCACCATTGTCTCTTTCAGTTTTTCAGTTTCGGCATAACTTACTATTTTTAGCAGTTTTTCGGGTCCTGAACTTTCGGAGCCATTTTGAGGCCCTAAACGACGTTTTTTGGGCATCGTGCCTCCAATGAATATCATTTCGTTCCAGAATGATATTCATGGCAAAAGTTGTAGTCCTCAGATAGAGCTTTCTAATGATGTATCATGTGCGTCAAACGGAGATAGTATGCCAAAGTTACATCCCTGGGAAGTTGAAACACCAATTTAGCCAAACGGGGCCCATAGTTTTGGCGCTTCATCTCCTAGGGTTAGGTTTTTGGATGTTTAGGGTTCCCCATTGTTTCTAAATAATAAATAGGCCCTCGAGCCTCATTGTAACTCATTTCAGAGGCCTGTAGCAGCCACATCTCTTCTCAGAGATAGCTACCAGCGCCCTAGCTAGTTTTATTTCCATTCTGTCTGTAAGAAAATTTTAGTTCTTTGATATTAATGAAATGAAGTGTTATTTCTGATGCATCTCTATATTTATGGTTATATGTTTATTCTGTTGCGTTCCTGCATAAATCCGGATCATTATCCTTCTCACCATACTGTCTTCTTCTGTTTGGATTTCCTGGACCAGTTTGATCACTGGTATCCCAAGGCTCGTAGGGAATACTGCTTCTGTACCATAGACAAGTTGAAATGGTGACATGCCAATGAAATTCTTTGTTGTAAGCCTGTCAGCCCACAAAGCATGCACTAAATTTTTGTGCCATGACTTTTTGTTCTCTTCCAACAGCTTTTTGAAGATGATCACTAGGCTCTTGTTTGATGATTCAACTAATCCATTACCTTGAGGGTAATAGGCAGTTGAATGACCGAGTGCTATTTGATACCTGTGACAAAAATCAACCATCTTCTTGGATCTGAAAGCAGCAACATTATCAGTGATTATTTTCCTTGGGCAGCCAAACCGAGAGAGGACGTGACCTTCTAG
This sequence comes from Pinus albicaulis, assembly GCA_034641835.2. NCBI lineage: Eukaryota > Viridiplantae > Streptophyta > Pinopsida > Pinales > Pinaceae > Pinus > Pinus albicaulis. The sequence continues at coordinate 1,373,640,178 of CM076577.1, forward strand.
GAAATTAATGATAACCGAATCTGTGGCATTCCTAGTGGGTATGGCCTCTATCCACTTAGTGAAGTAGTCTGTGGCTGTTAGGATCCATTTGTGTTGTGCAAAAGAAGCAGGGTGAATCTCCCCTATGAAATCTAAGCCCCATTGCAGAAAGGGACCTTCAACAATGATGGGTTGTAGGGGTAAAGGGAGGAGTTTTCTTTTTCCTTCAAAGATCTGGCATTTGTGGCAGGCAACTACCGTTTTACAGACATCATTGAAGAGTGTGGGCCAATAGTAGCCAGCTCTGAGTATTTTGTTCGCAGTGGCTTTCCAAATCAGGTGGCCTCCACATTCTCCAACATGGAATTCTTGTTTAATCCTCTCTGCCTCATTTTCAGGCAAACATTTGAGCAATATACCATTAGGATTCTTCCAGTATAAGTTTTCATCCAAAATGCAGTAATTTCTGGCTTTTAGTTTTAAGGATCTGGCCTTGGTCTTTGATAGTTCGGGTGGGGCATTGAGGTTTGTAAGCACATACAAAATGTCAGAATACGAAGGAGAGCTCTGAAATTTTTCCTCAACAGTGGGATCAAGAAATTCTTGTTGCTCATCCAAGGTGTTGTTCAATCTTTAACCTTAGTCACGAATATGTTAAAAGGGTGAATAGCCACGTATTAAAATTTATATTGAAGGGTGAAATATCTAGAAAGTGGGTCGAAAGGGGACAAGGCAATGACAGTCACATGTATTAAAGCCAATATGGAAATAACGCAAAGGATGGAGTGTAAAATCATAAAGTAAACAGGAAATATAAAAGGAAAGGGGAACGCAGCACTAAGCACCAGACCGATGTATTAAAAGGAGCTGCCGCCACGTGAGAACGCACGTGGGGAAATTTCGAGGGGGTCAAGCAGTGGGGGAAGGAAGGGATCCATACCCTCGCGGAATTGTGACACGTAGCATGGTGGGGGGGACTCGATGTTAGACGGAGATGGCAGGATTTCACCGCGAGGCGACTAGGTGGCAGACCATAAGGTGGACCCTCACGGTGGGGGAAATTCATGTGTTTATTTGGCGCAGGAAATCACACGCTGCAAGGATTGGACAACATATACACAGGTAAAAGGTAAGGTAAAGTTTATTAGGCCAGCTGGTACTGAGACCCGTACTAGCCTTAAACCCGACACGAGGCGCCCACCTACACCCTTACAACCCTAATCCCCACGCACCACGTGTCTCATTGTCAGTGTCCTTACGACACTTGCCTTCAGTCATCCTACTCACTCGCCTTTTTAGCTCGAACAGTCCGCTCACTCTCGTATTTCACTCCAGTAAAAAGACACATGTTACTATCTACGGCAAATACCAAGTAGGGAAGAGCGCCTGGTCTACCCCAATCATTGTCAGGGTTGCCTGTGTCGCTTTCCCAAGCAGTGTCACCCTCTGTTAAGGTATTCCATTATCTATTTTCCCTCTGTTTTCCTTTCTCTTTTTCGAATTCTTGAAATGTCAGCCATGGGGAGGGGAACGCCCAAGAAGAATGAGCCAGAAACCCCCCAGGTCCGTGAGTCTAGGAACCCCCCTGGTTTTGAACCCCTCTATGACTTGCAGGCTGGTATCTGCGACCCAAAATACCCTTTTGACATACGCAGTATCAAACCCCTGCTTTTCGGCCGCCATTGCAAGAACGTAGACCGTTTCCGGGTTGTCGTGTCGGGCTTATACCACCAAATCACCCCTCAGGTTCATTCTTGTATTGATTTCATCACTTGGCTTAGATATATCTTTGATGTACATCAGGGAATTTTCATTTCCCCTCAGGGGAATAGGGTTTTTTCCCTTTCTCCCGATGTTATCAGACAGGCCCTCCGTTTCCCTGCCAGCGACACATATATCAGCTTCAAAGATGAAACCTTGGCAACCCAGTTCATTAAACAGTCACGGGAAGCCTGTCGTGCCTTTATATCTTCCATAACCGTCGACCATGCAAGTTTCCTACCTACATTAGAGCCGTTTTATCTAAGTCTTTTCGTCGAAGAGGTTCGACCCATTCTTTCTCTCATCGCCGGCCTTTTGGGGGTAGGGAGCCCGGAAGACATTTCTATGATATGCGTTCGCTTCTTATGGCTCATGTCACAGAATGGGGTAGTCTTAGACATTCCTGGTTTCCTCTCCTCAGCTATCCTAACCCAATTCCAGGAGCTTTCACAAACCCGCCAGTTCCGTTTCTACTCAATGGTGTTTTACCTCTTCTTATTCCAGCATGCAGATAAGTTCGACCATTTGGGGTTAGACAAAGCCTATTCCAAAAATTCCCAACCCAGACCAGTCTTCGACTGGAATTTCTCTATCCGTAAATTACCTAAGGGAGAGGGTTATGCTAACTTTGTGAACACTTTCATGTCCATCGCCTATACTATCATTCACGGCTCGCCTTCCCCAGAAGTTTTCCCAGAAATGAAACGCTGGCTGCAAGCCGGGAAATACCAGTGTACCGGAGATTGGTTCCTTTTTGAAGACTGCACTGAAATTCGGGTCTACGGAGCCGAAATTGCCCCATACCGGTTGCCAGTTTTTCCCGTCTGACGAGTTTACGCCCTGGAATACATCCGGCAAGCCCTCAAAGCCGACCAGCTCCATTTTGTCCCTGCTAAGAAAGGCTACATCCTAAGGCTTCCTATCGAAATCGGCCCCTTCGCGGTAAAATCAAGACATGCTCTCCCAATCGTTGAAAAACTGCTGCAAGATATGGGCCTGAGGCTGGGGAAAAGCTGGGCTTATGACCCGCGAGAAATCATTTCGAACAAAAGGAAAAGGAACAGGTCTACACCCTACATACATGAGTCGAGGCCATTTATGGAATGGAGGGCTAACCTCGAAATTTGGCCCTTTTTTTCGCAGATGGAGACAGATTCATCTGCTACAAGGGAGGAGGAGGTGAACAGGGGCACCGGTGAAGAAGCAGGTACCTCCGAAGCAACGCCACCGCCCAAGAGGCAAAGGACGGCCACTAGTGAAGCGGAAGTCATAGGAGAAGGGCAATTACAAGAACCCTTCACGAAGTTTGGTGAATTTGATAAAGGCAAGGCAGGGATAACAGTGTTGAGAGACAGCGCCGCTTCCTCCGATTTCAAAGAGGTTACGCAGGCCATCATTGAGCACACTTCGTCCAAGGAAAACGAAAGGGAACAACTGAATAAAGCAATCCGGGACAGGTACAAGGATGAATTAGGGGGGTATGTGGAAAAATATCATACCAGGCTCTCTGCCTATATCAACGCGGACACTGAAAGCCTGGTATTGTCTATGGCAGAGGCCATCCTGGACCCCAATTCTAATGTTCCCATCTATAAAGTGCTTGAATTGGCCATTGACATGCAGAAGGTACCATCCAATGACATGTGTGACCTGTTCCAAATGGTTTGCGACATGAAAAAGGATAAACTAATGCAGCTCACCTTCGCACTAAAAAAGTTAGAACAGAAACAGGACCAACTGAGGGCATCCTTAGTAGCTGAACAAGTTTCTGGCCGTGCCAAAGCACACCAGGTGTGTGTTCTCGAGGACCAGATCAAGAACCTAGATGATGGAGGAAAAGGTGCACAGGCGGCACTCATAAAGCAGTTGTAGAAGGAAGTTGCATCTGCAAAAAGACATGCTCGTATACCGGCCTCGCATCATGTTCAAATAGCTGAATTGGTACTGGAAGAGGAGGAGAAAGAAGAGCTGTCTGCCAGGTTATCCAAGGAGAGGGAAGAGAAAGAAAATATGGCCGAAAAGATCAGCGAGTTACAGGACAAAGCAGCAGAGCTACAAGCCAGGTGGGATTCACACAGCTGCCAGCCAGCTGAAGCGTCAAGCGGAGTCAGCTCATTGCCAGCACAACTGGCCGCAGCCAGAGCTAAGATTGAAGTACTGGAAAAGCAAACATCCACGGCCAGACAAAAGATCGAACAATTGCAGAGCTCCCTGGCCGAAAATGCCAAAACAGTCGAGGGGCTACAGAAGGAAGTTGAGCAGGAGAAGAAGGTCACGATGGAGCAACAGAAAACCATTGCTGACATGAGAAGTCGAGCAAAGGGTAACCTCACCCTTCTCGAGGCCAGAAGAATAATCTGGTCAGATATAACCTCAGCAATAATCGAGCAATGGGAGTTTTTGGAGATGATAGGGGAGCATAAGTCTGCCATTCCCTATCTCAGTAGAAAGTTGCAGGAGGCAGGGGTTGATCTGCCCAACAGAGCTCAACATGCTAAGGAGTACATTTCATTTCTTTACGAGCTGAGGGAAAATGACTTGGAGAAACATGGTATCTCCAGCCGATTCACGGAGGCCATCGAATGTTGTATGATCGTTGATAAAGAGAAGGCCCGAGCAGTGGCCTCAAGAGCCCTTCAACAAGTGGTCGACAGCGTCAGACAATTCGACGAGGTATGGAATGGAATCACCACAGTTGGACTCCCTTCCTGCTGGGACCCGGCCGCCCCTGCCGTGCTCTTACCCCTGGACCAATATACAACACACTTGCAAACGAAAAAAGATCGGATTGACCTCTAGATGGGGAAAGCGACTCAACTCAAAGCTGACACAATTTTTACGGTCCTCCAAAATGAGTTTAATCTCCTTTACATAATTAGGCACCAACTCCCTACCGGGGCAGGTTTTCACGCTCTCACCGAAGCCTTTATCGAGGTGGAGGGATTCTTAGCGATTCCCGAGCCAAATGTGGAGAGTCAGCAAAGACTGCCGCAGTTTGTGAGTCAGCATGCCAGTTCGTCCGCAAACATGCCTCCGCCTGAATCAGCAACTGCTTCTACTCAGCCTCGCCTGTGATTTTTCTGTCAACTCATGATGTGGCCTTAACGACCAATTTTACTTTCACTCAGTTTATTTCTTTTAAAGTTTCGAGTGGGTTGTTTTCCCCCACTCTTGCATTTTACTTTTTTCACCGAACAGCTATTTGAATTTCTGTTTTTTGAAAATGGCCGAGGGCCTGTTTACACATGATGGGAGGCTTGATTCCCCATCATGAAATTTTGTTGTTATGAAAGTGACATTTAACAAATTTTGTTCATGCGAAGAAGATATTTTCCCAAAATATCTTCTCGCTGAAATAGAAGGAAGCCTATATAAGGTAAATGAAATGAGAAAGAAAGGTTCCAAACTTTTGGGAGGAAGTAACTGTGTAAGACCTTCTTGTTTGGGGATTTTGTGAACGTCCTAATATGAATGCAAAGAGCCCATAGGGCCTCAATGAAAAGGAGTTTTGTTTCAGATAAGGATTCTGGCTTCGATTATTCACAGTGTGTTATTCTCTCTGGTGTGTTGTAGTGTTGTTATTCATTTTGCTTATATCCATATATCTGGTATTACATTCTGGAATGTGAGTTGCTGGCTGCTTTCTGTTATGAATTTATCCCTATGGATACTTATTTCATTAGCTTCTCGGCACTTTAAATATGGCTCAGGTGTAATATGGTGTTCCATTTTCATTCCATTCACATTTCTGCTATATTGAATGTTATGAAGTATTATTTACGAACGTGGTTATCGTGTATGGATTCCTAATGTTTAAGCCCACCACATGTTAACGTGTGTTTCTGAATACTGTCTTTATAGCAATTAATATCTTCTTCCTTCTACGTTCTCAGTAAATACCTTTATATCATCCTTCTCTGTGAAGTATTCGAGAATCCAGCCCTTGCTGCAGCGAACTGTCTTGGAATTGTATTGTGCATTTATGTCGGGGCTTAACATCTTGCTTATTCAGAATTGTCCCTTCAGCTTTAAGCTTCTGAAATATTGGATACCATTGAAATTCTAGTTTTCTCATTTGAAAAGAAACAGTCCGAGAGCTCGGTCCTGCTAAAATCCTTCCCATTACATAATCGTGTCTCTCTGCTATGTAAGATGTCTTAGGCACTGGTCTATGGCAACTCTAGGCTGTCTCTAGGAGTTACAACACAAGGAATTTATCATGTTAATTTCTAGGGCTTGTAAGTTCGATTCAACCATTAATTTAGCTAAGCCCTGACCTTTAATTAGTTTGGTGGGTTTTATCTCAAGGTCGTATTCTAAGATCACGGCAATCCATTTGCCCCTCTTCCCATCTGGGTCCTGGGACAGTATATCTTTGATTATGATGTTGGGCACATAAGCTATGGTGTGGGAATGCAATATGTACACCCTGAAGTCTTTCAAGGCCTTAATCAGAGCATAGGCCTATTTCTCCATAATGTTGTATTTCAAGGGTGCGTCTCTGAGTGCTTTGCTGAAAAAGGCAATCGGTTGTTCCATTACCTCTGTGTTTTTCTGCAGCAAGACTGCAGCCACTGTATGCTCAGAGGCAAATGAAAAGATCAGGAAATCTTTGGAGAAATCTGGGCTGATTAGAACGAGAGCTTGGGTGACTGCAAATTTTACTGATTCAAAATATTGTTTAGCTCCTATAGTCCATTTAACTCCTTCACCTTTCTTCAGCATGTTAGTCATTTTCCTAAGGTGTTCAGCCAGATTTGGAATAAAACTTCTAAGGAAGTTAATCTTCCCAATGAAGGACTACAACTCCTTGATGTTTCTTGGGTGTGTGATCTGTAGTATTCCCTCAACTCTCTGTGGGTCTATCCTAATCCCATTTTCGGATATAATGTGGCCAAGAAGCTTTCCTTCTTGCAGCCCAAATACAGTCTTTTTGGGATTTAATGACAGACCAAACCTTCTACATTTCTCAAACAATTTTCTCAGATGTCTCAGATGTTCTTCTTCAGTCTTGGAATAGACTATTATGTCATCTAAGTAAATAATAATGAAATGCCCTATCTCATCTAAAAAGCTATGTCCATCGCTCTTTGGAAGGTGGCTCTAGCGTTCATCAATCCAAAAGGCATCTTCACATACATGAAGGTACCCCATGGAGCGGTAAAGGCTATCTTGAGTTGATCTTCTGGGATTACTAAGACTTGGTTGTAACCTGAGAAACCATCTAACAAAGATATTCTCTTTGAGCCTACTACCTGCTGAAGAATATGTTCCATTTTAGGCAAAGGGTAATTGTCTTTGAGTGAGGCTCTATTAATATTCCTGAAGTCTATACACAGCCTGATTTCCCCTGTTTTCTTTCTCACAGCCACTAAGTTTGATACCCAATCAGAGAACCTCATAGGCACAATTATACCTGCCTCATACATCTTCTTAATCTCTTTTTCAACTGCAGGCAATTATTTTGGATTGATTCTGCGAAGCTTTTGTATGAAGGGTTTCTAATTTTCTTTCAAGGGTATTTTGTGCTGGATGATCTTTATTTCATAGGCCTTTAAGTCTTCATAACTCCAGACAAACACATCAATGAATTCCTTGAACAGGTCAATGTATTTTTTCTTCATGTCTGCCGGTAAAGACTTAGCCAGTTTAATCGTTTTGGGCTTATCTTCAGTGCCTATGTTGTACTCTTCCACGTTAGAGTCTGCATGTTATATAGTGGGCTTTTTTGCTACATCATCAAAGTCAAAGAGGTCCTCTAAGGGTGCCAAGCCTCTAGGTATATTCTTATCTTTGGTCTGCAGCACCTCCACTTCTTCACTATCTGCGTTTTCACATTTTCCGTCTGGATTTCCAGTCTGTTCATCTAAAGAGTTTATTTCTATATTACAGGGTGTTTCTTCCTCATCTAAGGATTCTTCACTTAGGTAGCCACTGTCAGATTTAGAGTGTGAATTAGAAAACTCAAACTCGTTTCTGCCTACCAGGAAATCTTCAATCTGTTTGTCTCCTTCAAAAACTTGCCAATATTTTTCGTTGTCTGGCACAACAGGTCTGAATTTGGTCTGAATGATGATCTGTTGGTCACTGGGAGTCTTGGGGTAGGAACTGGCTAGGAAAGCTAATCCGTTTGCAATGAAATTTTTACCCCTAGGAACAAACACTATTTCGTATTCAACAAACATTTTCAATAGATCCATAGTGTCATTCCTATATTCTCTCAGTCTAGGATGTTTCGCTGTGTATTCACCATTCACCTATTTAATAATCAACTCAGAGTCTCCACGCACGACTATCCTATGGGCTCCTAATTTTTTTCAGCAGGTTCAAGCCTAGGATAAGGGCCTCGTATTCTGCAACATTGTTGGTACATTTGAAATGCAAGTTGCAGGCATGGCTCTCTGCGTAATTACTCTCCGTGTTATGTATCCACACTCTTGCCCCAACAGTTCTTCTTGTGCAGGACCCATCGAAACTCATTTCCCATAGGGGTTCATTCTCATTTTTGTTTATTTCCCTACAACTGGGTTCGCCATTATGTTGCGTTATAGGGTCTGCACTAGGCTATGGGCTGTTTAGTTTTTCGTTGCGTGTGTGGAAGTCAGAGAGGTGACTAGTTGGCTGATTGTGTTCTACTTTTGGTTCACTTTGAGTTGTTGTTTCAGTGCACTGTTTGAGGTTGTCTACGTCTTCATCCTCTGAGTCTAGGTTAGCCATTATGTTAAATTTCATTGTCTCTGCTTCATCATGTGTACTTTTTCTTGTATCTACGTTTTCAGATCCTGGTCCTCCCAAAGATTCATCATTGTAGAAGATAAAGGAATCCAGATCGGTATGTACAGAGTATAAAGGAGAGTTTTCAGGTTTTTCAGGGCTACTTACTAGGAATTTCATCTGCGCTTCCCGGTACAGTCTTCTAAGTTGGCCAAAAATTGGGATTGTGGCATAAGCCCCATCCATCTGCATTGTTCCTTGCAGCTTGGCTACCCATGATCTTTATAATAACATGCCATACTTGGGTGGCACATCTGCCACAACAACATCCATGACCATACACTTGGTAGGAATCTGAGTCAGGCTCACACATAAATCTTTGATCAGGCCAAGACGCTTTACTCTACTAGAGTCAAACGAATATAGGTATTTATAGGGACGGGTTATCTCTAGGCCTAATCTTTCCATTACTACTTTAGGCATTAGGTTGTGTGATGCCCCAGAATCATGCATAGCATTGTGGAGAATCTTATCATGGACATTAAGACTGATATAAAAAGGGGGAACTACCCCTTCCTGAAACTTTCCTTCTATCTTTGGACCAAACAGAAGGGCAGGTTGATCATCACTCAGATTTACAGTGTCACTGTTCTCACATAAATTTAATGCTTTCAAAATTTGGCCTTTATATACATCCTGAGTGGCCAACTCAGAGAGTGGGACAAAGATTTTAATTTTTGCAATCTCGCTCTCCAAATTAAAAGTGGACTGACTCTTTGGAATGTTCAACTCTGTTTTGTTTGCCACTGCCTTAGTGGCTGAATCAGTGTGCTGATTCTCGTTATGTACGGTGTTTGTGACAATTTTATCAGGAGCACTAACTGTAGTGCTAGTGCTACTAGATGGTTTACCTTATGTATCAGTGTTTGGTTGTCCTTTTCTTTGTTCTTTCCAGAACTCTCAACTGCTGATTTGTTACTTTCAATAGTTGCTTTAGAAGTTTTCTTAGGTCTTTTCTTGGTGGTGACCTCAGAAGCTTTTGGTTTGACAGTTTCTTGACTCTTTTTGCATCTAAGTTCGTATTTCTCTCTGACCTGCATCATGGCATTTTCAAATCCTAATCTGTAATCCTTAGTTTCTAACCATTCCTCGTCCCAACCAGAGGGTGAGGGCTGATCTTCTTCTGAGTAATAGTTATGGATTGAATCCTCTATTTCAAACATGTTTATTGTGTTCCCTTCAGACTCTTCTATGATTCCCTCATCTTCATCAAGAAATTTCTCCTGGAATGGGGGAATGACTTGCTGATCTGATTCTCTTTGTATGTTGGGATTGTTATTGTTTCTTCTAAATTTTTGGTTCTGATTATGGTTTTTGTTATGATTGCTAACTGTGACAACCATTTTTTCCATCATTTGGTATATCTTGTCCACTTTTTTCGATAGATGGTCATGGTTTGGATCAGATGTGGAAGCTACATTGTCATCTCTATATGTTACCCTTTTCTCAGATCTCAGTCTTGCTCTTTTCTCAATCAGATTGGCTTCTATATTCACTGCTCCTTTCTGCATGTCCTCCAATGTGTTGTATTCCTTATCCCTAAGCTCATAGGCCATGTCAGCATCAAAGCCTTCAGGGTATTTTTCTAGGGCCATGCCTTGTGGAGGTTTCATATGTGGATGGAGGGCATTGTAAATGCTGTTAAACCTTGTTGTGTAATCATGGACACTCTCTCCTATGTTTCTTTTAAGGGTCATGTATTCTGCCAGGAGTTGGCGAGGATTTTCCCTAGCTTCCCATTTATTTATGAAGGTCTGATGTAAAGCTGGAAGATCACTGATGCTACCTGGGGGTAGGCCTTTAAACCATTTCTTCACATCACCCCCTAAGCTTTGGGTAAAGATTCTCATTTTGACTGTATCATCATCTATTTCCATGTAGTCAAAAGAATCTTCCATCTTATCTACATGTTGTTGGGCTATGATGGACTCTTTTGCAATGAAGTGTGGGATATTTGATTGATAATCATTTGGTAAGGGTACTAGAGGCTGAGGTAAAACCATAGGTGCATACCAGGATGCCATGATGACATTTTGATGGGGTAGAGGATGGACCTGGGCAACTGGTATATGGATGACAGGGATGCTATGACCAACGGAAAGCTGATGAGCAGATCTAGGGTGACTGAGCCCCAAGTTTTGTATGAAATGTATATCAGGAGGTGTAGATGGAGGGGTCTGTCTATTCCCAAGGTGTTTACCACTTTGCTGTGGTGAATGAGGAAGCTCAGGATCTGGCTAGTCTAAGATACTGAATGACCTAGTTCTAGGTAATCTATTAGGTAGGTCTAGGTCAAGGTGAAAGTGTGATAGAACTGTAAGATCTTCTGGTGCAGAATTAGCTCTATAGATGTGACTGGAAACAATTGATCTTTTAGGTGTAGGAGCTCCCTTGAGGATACTCTCAGGATTGTCAACTATTTCAAGTGGGCCTGGGTTAGGGTAAGCTCTTGTATGAATGGTTCTAGAAGCCAAAATGTTGTTTTCTGCTCAAGCAGCTTAACCCTACTTGTTACTTCTATTGTGGTTGATGTTTTAATGGAGGCTGGTCTCCTAGTGGAGTCTAATGTGAACCGAGATAATCAATAGGCCTACTGATCACCAGTGGAGTCTTTAAAACGTTTAGGGAATATGGAGTCGCCAGGTGGAAAGTTTTAGGATGTTTTTGGAGGGTACACTGTCCACCACAGTGCTTATGAGACATCCCTTTTCAAGGATATCTTCCAAACACAAAAAAATCTAACTAGAGATTGACTGGGAGGGCATTTACCAGATATGTCACCTCTGCAAGAGTGTGAGATCTGGAGGCTTCCTGGCCCTTTCCAGACTCTGTCCAAGAGTATGGAAAAACACAACAAATGGTATAGAGGTTGATGTGAGAATAAGACTGTTTAAATACCAACCTAACCAGAGATTGAAGGCTTTTTGAATGCCTAAGGATGTTTAAGGTGTAATGCACTCAGTTCCCCAACGGAGTCGCCATTATGTTGGGGTTCCCATGTTTTGGCCAGATTGGCAAGACCAAAATATGAGACAACATCAGAACCATTTTCAGACCTCAGGATCTAGCCCTCCTGGGTCCAGAGAGGGATCTCTCTATATTATATCAAAGGTATATGTCTTTGAAGTTCAAATGTTAAAGATGTTAGGCTAGTTATAGGCACAAGGTTTGTTTTGTTTAATTTGGTTGCTGGTTATCAGGAAAGAAGGGTTCAATATAAGACAAGGATGAGAAAAGGAAAAAGGGGCAGAGGTGAAGTATTCCAGGAAATATTCAGAACCATTGGGCAATGGAGTCAGGAAAGGATTTGCTTGCTAGTCAATAGGCAGGCTTTCAATTGGGCTAGTCATCTGAGACATATGATCTTAAAGATGAATGTGTGAGATGGAAAGGCAGGAGAGGAGGGAATAACATAGAGTAAGAGCACAAGTTACAGACCAGATGGTCGCACAAGGATCCTAGTGGACAGGGCTAACTCTAATCCCCAGTGTTCCCAAATCTTCCAACTAAATCTATAACAAGAAACATCTAAGAACTGAATCCATTTAATTCATACATCAGAGAGCAGGCAATACCATCCACTACACTGGTTAAACCAACTAAAATCATTTCTTAGATAACACATTCAGAAGAGAAACATTAATGGAAAGGAGAGCAGAAACATAGGGTACCTAACAAGGGTAAATCCTATGCCAATATTATGATGCAAGCCAGTAGAAACGAAACGAAATGAATGTAAACACAAAGATAGGAAAACATTAGTGCTGCTTCAGGTCAGGATCCAAAGAAATGTTCTTGTCATATTAAATAACAATACCAATCGAGTACAACATTTCTAATGGCTGAATACTCAGTCTGAAAACATCTCCTTCAACCTATCTTACAACTTTACATAGAGACTGTGTCTCAAAAGAAACTACTTACAGTTCTATGATAATTGATCAACAACCTTTACAATGAATTTCTTCATGAATTTATAGCTCCGGACGAGCAGAGGGGGTAGGTGAAGAACTAAATGCAGTGCTTTTCTTCTGAAAAGAAAGAGGGCCGAAGCCCATTCTATTTTAAATCCTGTGCATTCAATTCTTGGTGTTCTTTGGGTGCATGAATGATCTTCTTCAGTCTTCAGGATATTCTGATGTACTCTGACCGTAGTACTGTGCGGTGCTATTGGTGAATAAACAAAGATAAAGGAATGATAAAGAAGTCTGCCATACTGATAAAATAAATGCTTTGATAGTATCAGGGCTGTTCCAGGGTAGGAAATCTCTCCAGAACACGGCATAGATTGAACACTGCGTGGGCGCTCTGTCCTTTATGGAGGAAAAACATTCTGCTGATGTGAAATCCTGATACATATGAATTTTTACGTGCTGTACCTTCTGCATGCTCCCTGGGATCATTGATCTGGTGCTTTTGCCTCTAAACCGCTGTATTAAAGCTCAATCCTTCAATACTGAACGCTGAAAACCTAGATCATTAGCTGGTTTTTTCTCCACTGCTCCATAAGTGTCACGATCTGCAAAACTTGGGATTTAATGGCGCCGGACAGATTTCTTGCGAAGATTAAACTATTCCTGGGTAATATTTATGATGCCGCTATCATTTCCGGGCATTTCTATTGTAGTACCAGCTTCCAGATTTAATTTTGTCTACGCAACATGCCATTGAAGTAGTACATGCGAACCATGGTGGTTTCCCACCTTTGATAACCTTGCAAAATATGAACACAGGTTAAGAAAACAATGGAGGGGGGGTCGGATGATGTGCGGGTGACGAAAATGGTCGTGCGACTGGTGAAATGGCGAAAAAATGGAGAGGAATGATGGAGGGAACCTTAGCGGCGAAACACAGAGGAGATTTAAATGAAAAACCTTAATAAACCCGACCTATGATCAAATATATGAAACGGAATGGGCGAATGTACGGTGAGACACGTGGAGGTGACGTGGCAGGACCGGGTGATGATGGAAGAGTCAACAGCGGTGGGACAATCTGGACCGTCGGATCCGAGAGGAGATCGACGGTTGAACTTGCGAGGGAGGCGACGATCAGTGGGCCGGGAGTATGGAGACTATGGGTTAAACCCTACACATCTTCGCCAATCGATGACCGTTGGATGAGCAAGGGAAAATCTGATGGCTGACGTGAATATCGCTGCGCATCCTATACCGGAAGATAACACGCGATGGGAGGGTGGTTTTGCCGTCGTATAGGAGACAAGTGTCGAGTGCTGTATGGAATCGCTAGGCAATGGGAAAATACCACCTGACCCCCATTAGCGGTGTGATGAAAACCAGGCTATTTTATGGATAGTGTGCGGCGGGGACCATAGGGACAGGTACACTCAGAATTGTCGGATCTGCGTGCAACGAACGACGATGGCGCGATCGGGGGTTTGAACGATGAAACATGAATGCCGTGGGTTTAAACGATCATCGTCTAATATATATGGATCAACGGTTGAGAAAACGCCCGATAAACATATGGGACAAGCGCCTTTGGGGCTAGCGCTCGGTCACAGCACTGGGTTCTGTGGGAGGAAAAGGTGCGGGGGCTAGGCCGAAAGGGGCTAGGCCCAGACTATGAAGAAAATATGATATTTTGGCTCATTTTAAAGCATTTTAAGGCCAGCCAAGGGTAACGATAGGGGAATGAGGGGGATTTAGGCATAGACAAAGGGAGATTAAGGGGAAAAAAAGGGACCTTGAGGAAAGGAATAAAGGGGTGAAAATGAAGCATTTCGCAAGGGTATGAAGGGCATAAATAAAGCCTTTAGGAGCATAATTCTTTATTAGCAAGGCCTATTGACTCAGAACAACAGAGGGAAACAGTCACAAGGAAGGGAACATGAAAAGGCTGCAAGGATGATGGGTTTTCAAAGGAAATGCATTCCTTGTCGGCTCATAAAACAAATTAGCCCCTTTCTTGCTTGTCAAGAAATTTATAAGGGGCTAACAGGATGTTTTGATCGAGACCGTCTATCTTCAAAGATTGACGGCAGAGAAAAAATGATGAAATGCACGGGGGAGAAAATGAGGGGGCAAAGATATGGGGTTCCAATGCAATCTGGGCCGTCAGATGGAAACTGTGGATGGTTAAGATCTTTGATAGAGCCCTTTGGAGAAAAAAAGGGCAAATAATTGTGATTGGGATTTGACGAGAACTGCCCGATCAACATGATGAACGGTGGATATTAATCGGTGAAATTTTTAGGGAGAGAAGACAAAGGCAAAGGAATGGGGGAAGGTTAAACTGGGACCGTCCGATCTAGATGATGGATGGTTAAGATTTCGTGATGAGGCTTTCGGGAGCAAAGGGGAAGGGCGAAGACTTTGATGTTCGATCTGATCTGGGTCGTCAGATTAATGCGATGGACGACCAAGATCGTTTAATTGAAGCGCTTGAGAGAATAATGAAGGGAAAATGGATGAAAGGTCGAAACAACAGGGGCCTTCCGATAAAAAAAACAAATGGCCGAGATTAAAAAAGGAAAAGACTTGTTGCGGAGGAGGGTGGTAAGCAGAAAACAGCTGGTGGTATTCGCGAAGCATTGGAAGTGGTTTATGGTTTTCTGAAAATTTACGCGATTCCACACATTGCTTGACACGTGGATTTACAATACCATCCTCATCACGTAAATTTTAGGCATTAAAGCTCATGCATAGAAAAAACGCAAAATGTAAATGTGACCGTCGAATGAATAGGCGCAGATCCGACAGTGCAGATCGCATGCGACGGAGAAAGATGCGTGTCGGGGAGATAGTGGAGTCCAGGTGTCATCTCATGAGTGGAAAGGAGTTTCATGAGGCAGGAGGTAGGTCCCGACAGAAGTTGGGCTTATCAGATTTCATTTCGGCCGTTGGATCTTTATGACAGATGGTCTAGATTCAATGAAAGGGCAGGGTTAAATGGGCAGAGAAAAGAGGGGCAAGAGGCTGTCGGGTTCAATCTTGACCATTGGATTTTATCAAATGGACGATCAAGATTGCGTAAAGAGGTGGAGTCAAATGAACATAGGAAAGGTGTGAGCGAGGATCAAGTTTAACGAAGATCGTTAGATTAAAACAATCGACGGTCCACATTCGTTTCAATTTTCAACTGTCGGGTTTATAAAATAACAAAGAAAGTTGGGTTTTCACAGGGTTTGGAGAGGTTTTAGGCCCTTTAAGCATCTGGTTGCGGGGCTTAGGGTCTTATGAGGTGGAGGGCTACAGGGGTTAAGCCCTCAGGGGCTTAAGAGACTTTTATGTGTAGAAAAGGTATTTTTGGCCGAAAAATAGAGTTTTTAAGGAAAATTGAGGGTTCTGGTAGGGGAAACAAGGCATTTTTAAACCAAATAACAGAGAAAAATAAGGTTCAAAAAGGGATTTTGGAGTGATTTTGAAGGTTGAATGAGGCCTATGGAGAGATTTTTATGGAGAAAAAGGGATGAAAATGGGGTTATTTATGAGTGAAAGGAGGGGTAAAAATGATGGGAAAATGGGTTTTCAAGCAGTCTTCTTCAAGAAAAACAACAGATTCTTTAGGATAAGAGGGAAGAAACAGTGAATATTAACTTAAAGGTTAGTTATATTCATAAAAACTTCAAAGTTGATAGGTTTTGTTAGCCCCTTATAAATTTCTTGACTAGCAAGCAAGGGGCTAATTTGTTGCATAAGCCTGCAAGGAATGCATTTCCCTTGTAAACACATCATCCTTGGAGCCTTTTCATGTCCCCTACCTTTAACTGTTGCCCTCTGCTGCTACGGAGTCTATGAGCCTCAATTATTGCTATAAATTCTGCCCCAAAAGCCCTGCATTACCCCTTGTACCCCTGCAAAGTGTCCCTTTTCCCCTTTTTCCTCCTTCTATCAAAGTGATTTTGTTCCCCTCTATTCCCCTTATTAACCCTCTAAACCCCCCAAAATCCCCTTTAAATCCCATCTTTGCCCTTTGTTTAAACCGACTTACCCTTTTCTTCCCTATCGTTACCCTTTTTAGGCTTTAAAATGCAATAAAAAGGTTTAAAAACCCACTTTAAACATTATATCAGGCCTAGCCCCTTTCCCGCTTAGCCCCGCACCTCTTCCTCCACGTGATCCGGCGCTGGAACCACCCGCGAAATCCGAAAGGCTCTTGCCGTATTTGTTCATCGGGCGCAACCTCGACCGTCGATCTTGGTAGATCAGACGGCTATCATTAAATCTGCAGCCCGGGTTTCCCCCGTTCATTCCCCAGATCGCGCCATTGTCGTCCGTTTAAAGCGTTGATCCGATGGTCATCAATCTTCCCATCTGGTGGTCCTCCACGCACTATTCCTAAACCAGTGGTTTCTATCGCACCGCCTTTGCGCAGTGGGCGGTTTTTCCCGATGGCCCAGCAATTCCATACATCGTGCGACACACGTCCCCATGTATGATTTCAAAATCGCCATCCCCGCACGTTAACGTCATCCATTGCACGTTATTGTTCAGCCACAGATGCCCAGCGATATTGCCATGGACCGTTCGATCTGGGGCGGGCCATCTAACGGCTGTCACTCGTCGAAGATGCGCGGTAGTTAACCTAGATGCACACGCAATAAATCAGGGTATGGCCCGCCATCCGTTGCCCTCCAATGTATCTTCAGCCATCGATCTCCTCCTGAGATCAGACTGTTCACATTGAATTTCCCCTGCTGTTGACTATTCCGCCTTCACCCGGTCCTCCACGTCATTCGTCCACGTGTCTCCTCCGTACATCCGTCCACCCCCGTCACATATATCCATTCTGAGGCCAAATTTCATGGTTTTTACGTAAAATTGTCTGCTCCGACGTCTTTCCATGCAGTTCCCGCTGTGCCACGTTTACTCCCACAGTAGCCTCTGCATTCGTTATCTTCATCCACACCATGCTACCCTGGTCACAGTCATCCACATCATCCGCTCAACCATTGTTTTATTAACAAGTTTTGTGTTTTTCCAGGGTTTCAAGATGCATGAAAGGCGCCACGGTCCATATGAACAACTTAAATGGTGGGTTGCGCAGACAGGATTGAATCTGGAAGCTGGTACCACCATGAAATTGTCAAAGAGGGTGGCTGACGGGACTTGCATTGAAGAAGAGCAGAGTTCAGACTCCGCAAATCTTTCCGGCGCCATTAAAGCTCGTTTTTCCCACTGACAGAGACCGTTGAAGCGGCAAGGAGTATCAACACAAGAGTTAGGGATTTCTTATGTACATCATTGAAGATCTTAAGCCCTAATCCAGTATTTTAAGGGGGAAAAATCAGATTGAAAGCCCAGGGATCATGCAGAAGGTACAACATGTAGAAATCAATGCATATCAGGGGTTTATACAAAAGCATCATGTTTTTCCTCCATAAGGACAGAGTGCCCATGCAGTGTTCAATATATGCCATGTTCTGGAGAGATTTCCTACCCTGAAAACAACCCCGGTACTATCAAAGAATTTATTTCATCAGTATGGCAGACTTCTTTATCATTCATTCATCTTTTTTTTATTCACCTATAGCACCACACAGTACTGCAGTCAGAGTACTTCAGAATCATATGAGAATAATATGGAGTCTGGTGGAGATCATTCATGCACCCAAAGAACACGAGGAATTGAATGCACAGGATTTAAAACAAAATGGGCTTCGACCCTCTTTCTTTTCAGAAGTTTAATACTGCATTTAGTCTTCTACCTACCTTCTCTGCTTCTCTTCAGCTATAAAAATCATGAGAAAAACATTGTAAAGGTTGTTGATCAGTTATCAGAGAATTGCAGGCAGTTGCTTTTGAGACTCAGTCTTTATGTAAAGATTGTAAGATAGGTTGAAGGATATGTTTTCAGACTGAGTATTCAGCTATTTGCAATATTGTACTTGATTGGTATTGTTACTTAATATGACAAGCACATTTCTTTGGATCTTGATCTGAAGCAGTGGTGATGTTTTCCTATCTCTGTGTTTACATTCATTTCATTTTGTTTCTACTGGCTTGCATCAGAAGTTTGGCATAGGATTTACCCTTGTTAGGTACCCTATGTTCCTGCTCTCCTTGCCATTTATGTTTCTCTTCTGAATGTATTATCTGAGAAGTGATTCCATTTGGTTTAACCAGTGTAGTGGATGTTATTTCCTGCTCTCTGATGTATGAATTAAATGAATTCAGTTCTTAGATGCTTCTTGTTATAGATTTAGTTGGAAGATTTGGGAACACTGGGGATTAGAGTTAGCCCTATCCACTAGGATCCTTGTACGACTTGCTGATATGTAACTTTGTGCTCTGAAATCTATGTTACCTCCTCCCTCCTACTTTCCATATCACATAATCATCTTGAAGATCCTAAGTTTCAGATGACTGCCCAAATGAAAGCCTGCCTATTGATTAGCAAGAAAATCCTTTCCTGACTCCATTGCCCAATGGTTTTGAATATTTCCTGGAACATTTCACCTCTGCCTTATCCCTCTTTTCTCATTCTGGTCTTACATTGAACTCTTCTTTCCTGATAACCAACAACCATAACAAACAATCAAACAAATAAACTTTGTGCCTACAACTAGCCTAACATCTTAAACTTTGAGCTTCATAGACATAAACCTTTGCTCAAACTAGAGAGATCCCTCTCTGGACCTAGGAGGGCTAGATCCTGAGGTCTGAAAGTGGTTCTGATGTTGTCTCATCTTTTGGTCTTGCCAATCTGGCCAAAACATGGGAACCCCAACAAGTTTTCAAAGGGAATTATCTCTTGAAGTTTTGAAGAACAACATTAGCCACTTCTTGGTATAACAAAATTTATCAGTGGCTAACAGTGGCTCCAATTGGGGAATTTAGGTGTCTAGAACCTCAACTGCAAATCTTTGGCTTTCATTAAACCAGTGCCTCAATCCATTGGGCAACAACCTTTCCTTTTGATGATCTTTGCAGTAATTTAAAACAATGGAATTCTATCAAAACAAAATGTCTACCTACCCATTCCTAGTGATCCTAACATTTTTCTTCTTTTCAGAGTGAATTTAGACTAGAAAACTCTCTTCAAAAATATTTTATTCTTTTGAAAAACAAAAACTAATCTATTTCTAATCTTATTTCTCCATGAACTCAATTTAAACAGTTGAGTTCATAAGCTTCTCTACCTAACTACTGTCTGTCAGGATTAGACTGTCTGACAGAATTTTATTCTCTAAATTCAAAAACAAAAATTTAAAAGCAGACAAGACAGGATTGAACAGTCTAAATTGTTGCTGATATATGGCATAAAAACAAGCTGCACATAGACTGTTATTTTGCAGAAAATTTAAAACAAAATGAGAAGGCTTAGGATCTGAAAATTAAAACTTCCTTCATTATCTTTTCAGCTCTGATTTGTAATTTATTTGAGCTGTATTTTCTTTCTTTCTGGTTCAAGTTTTGAGTATATTAGAACCATTTCTCTTTCAATATCAAAGGTTCAGGATTTGAGCATGTTTGAACCTTCTTTCTTCTAACCTAATCTATCTTATTGATAAGCCAAGATTAAGATGTTTGGAAAACCTAATTCACTAACCTATCAGCAGTAAATTGAGAACTAATTAGTCATGATTAGGCTGTATGACTAACTAGAAGTGTGTTTTTAGGAGTGGCATTTGAGCTTGCACACTTTCAGACTTTGTTTCTATTTTTTGGTATGGGGTTGTACCTTTCTTGTTTTACAATCTTCCCTCTTTTCTCTTTTCTATTATTTTTGAATTTTTATTTTTCTAACTTTGGATGCAATTTTTGAACAATGATATTTACAATGGAAAATAAAATTATTTGAAACTCATGACTCTTGGCAGAAGTAATGCTTAAGCATCGCCATTGACAGGACCTCCATACAGATCCTCTCCATTCAATTCTTTGAGGAAAAATGCATTGTGACCCCTCTCAGCATGAATAATATAGGGTCCTTTCCACAAGTTCTCAAACTTGCCATGTTTTCCCTTCTCTTCCCTTCTTGAATCCCATTTAAGAACAAAATTTCCAACTTGGAAATTGTTTGCCTTAGTCCTCTTGTCAAATAGCTTCTTGATATTTTCTTGGACTAACTGTGTTCTTTCATAGACTTCTTCTCTAGTCTGCTGTAAATGAATTTTTTGGTTGATTATTCTATGCATATCATTCTCTTCAATTTGCACTTCTTGAAGGAGTTTCATGACTGGAACTCCTAATGAGGTTGGGAAGACTGCATCCATGCCATAGACCAGTTGATAGGGGGACATATTTATTGACTTCTTTGTAGTTAATTGATCAGCCCATAAGGCATGAACCAACTTACTGTGCCATGATTTCTGATTCTGCTCCAACAATTTTTTGATGATATTGATGAGGCTTTTGTTGGAGGATTCAGCTAATCCATTTCCTTGGGGATAGTAGGTAGTAGAATGGCCCATGGTAATGTGGTATTTGTGACAAAAATAAACCATATTTTTAGACTTGAAGGCAACAACATTATCTATTATTATTTTTCTAGGACAACCAAATCTGGATATGATATTTGTTTCAAGGAACTTGATAATGACAGAGTCAGTAGCATTCCTAGAGGGTATAGCTTCTATCCACTTGGTAAAGTAGTCAGTGGCAGTGAGGATCCACTTATGTTGGGCTGATGAAGATGAGTGATTTTCCCCAATGAAGTCCAAGCCTCATTGTTGAAAAGGTGCCTCAACACTGATAGGATGTAAATGTAAGGGAAGGAGTTTTCGTTTGCCATAAAAAAATTGACACTTATGGCAAGACATTACTAAATTCTGAGTGTCTAGGAAAAGGGTGGGCCAATAGTGACCAGATATGAGAATTTTGTTTGCTGTGGTCTTCCAGTAGAGGTGTCCTCCACATTCTCCTTCATGCGGCACATGCATTATTTTTCCTGCATCATCTTCAAGTAGACATTTAAGAAAAATTCCAACAGCATTTTTCCAATACAATACCCCATCTAAGATGCAATAACTTAACGCTTTCTGTTTCAAAAATCTAGCTTTAGTTTTAGACAAAGAAGGAGGGGCATTCAAATATAAAAGCACATAAATGATGTCAACATACCAAGGAGAATTCAGAAATGTTTCTTCAATGAAAGGGGCAGTAAATTCTTCTACTTCTTCCAACACATCTACCATATTCATATCTAGTGCTTGGAAGTTTGACTCAGCCATGAGTTTTGCTAATCCCTGCCCTTTAATCAGTTTGGTGGGCCTGATTTCTAAGTCATATTCAAGAATAGTTGAAATCCATTTTCTCCTTTTACCATCAGGGTCTTGACTTAGAATATCCTTGACAACAGTATGTGGAACAAAAGAAATTATGTGAGAGTGTAAAATGTAGACTCTAAAGTCCTTTAATGCTTTCAATAATGCTAAGGTTTGCTTCTCCATGATGTTATATTTGAGAGGAGCATCTCTTAAGGCCCTACTAAAGAAGGATATTGGTTGTTCTTTCCCCAAGTCATTCTTTTGAAGTAAAACCGCAACTATTGAATGTTCAGATGCAAAAGAAAAGATATAAAAGTCTTTGGTGAAATCTGGACTAATTAAGACTAGTGTTTGAGTGAGAGCTTGTTTAACCAGTTCAAATGACTGTTTAGCTTGTAAATTCCATTTCACACCTACCTCTTTCTTAAGCATGTTTGTTATGTTTTTTAATAGCCTAGAAAGGTTGGGGATAAACCTAAAATTTTTTATCTTCCCAATGAAAGATTGTAATTCTTTGAGGCTTCTTGGATGGCTAATTTGCAATATACCATCTATCCTTTTAGGGTCTACTTTGATTCCCTCTTCTGAAATTATGTGACCAAGAATTTTACCTTCTTGGAGACCAAAGAGTGTCTTCTTGGGATTCAAAGATAAGCCAAATCTCATACACTTCTCAAATTTTTTTTTCAAGTGAATCAAATTTTCTTCATCAGTTTTTGAGAACACAATTATGTCATCAAGGTAAATGATTATAAAATAGCCAATATATTTAGAGAAGGCTATGTCCATGGCCCTTTGGAAGGTGGCCCCTGCATTCATCAAATCAAATGGATTTTTGACATACATATAGGTGCCCCAAGGTCTAGTAAAAGCAGTCTTGTGCTGATCACTTGGGAGCACTAACACCCGATTGTAACTAGAGAGCCCATCCAATAATGATATCCTCTTTGACCCGACTACCCTTTGAAGTATATGGTCCATCTTGGGTAAGGGGTAGTTGTCTTTTAGGGATGCTCTATTTAAGTTTCTAAAGTCAATACAGAGCCTGATTTCCCCTGTCTTTTTCCTAACAGAAACTAAGTTTGACACCCACTCTAAAAATCTAATGGGTACCATAATCTCAGCATCATGCATATTTTCAATTTCTGTCTTAACTAAAGGTAATAAAACAGGGTTTATCCTCCTTAGTTTTTGTTTGAAAGGTTTTTGATTGTCCTTAAGAGGAATTTTGTGCTGAATGATGCTAGTATCATAAGATTTCAGATCTTTGTATCCCTAAGCAAACACATCTCTAAATTCTTTGAACAACTCTATGTATTGCAATTTTATGGGAGCTGGGAGAGTGCTGGATAGTTTAATCATCTTGGGTTCTGCTAGGCTACCTATGTTATGTTCTTCTACTTTTGTTTCCATAGGCTCCATTATTGGTTCTTTGGCTACATCATTTAAATCAAAGAGGTGTTCTAAAGGTGTGATACCCCTTGGAATTGTATCATTCTTGCATTGTAAAACTTCCAAGTCTTTCTGGTCTGTGTTGTCCAATAATTATACTTCAAAAGTATTCTCATAGTGATTTATATCAGCAGAATATATCATTTCAATCTCTGGGATTTGTTCATTGTCAAAACAGTCTTCTTCATGGCTGGTTTCTAATGTTGGTATGTCAAAATCCTTTTCTAATTTTAGGAAATAATCTATGTGTTTGTCAGAGTCAAACACTTGCCAGTGATCCTCATTATCAGGCACTGCCGGCCTGTGTTTTACCTTTACACTAAGCTGTTCATTCATCTGTGGTATTTGGCAATTAATGGCATTGAAGGCAAGTTCATTTGCTAGATGATTTTGTGCTCTTGGTATGAAAATGAGTTCATATTTTTCAAAGGTTTTTAATAAATCAAGGGTAGCATTTCAATATTCTCTAAGTCTTGGGTTTCTAGCTGAATATTCTCCTTTGATTTGTCTTATGATAAGCTCAGAATCTCCTAGGATTGATATCCTTAGGGCTTCTAATTGTTTAAGCAATTATAAGCCAAGGAGAAGGGCTTCATATTTAGCAATATTGTTTGTGCACGGGAAATCCAGTTTATATGAAAAACTATGATTTGTATTTTGAATCCATACACCTACCCCTGCACTTATTTTATTACAAGATCCATCAAATTTTATTGTCCAAAGTATATCAACCTCATTTTCATTTTCTTGTTGTTGTTGGTTGCCAATGTTTTGTATCTGATTTAAGGGAATATTTGGTTGTTTTGGTAAACTAATTTGCTCTGTGTTTTCCTTTTCTTGTTGAGTGATTTGGTCTTCATTGTATAAGATAAAGGAATCCAAGCTTGATTGAATGGAATAGATTGGAGAGTTGTTTAGTTTATCTATTTTTCTCACCATGTATTTCATATGGGATTCCCTGTATAATCTTATGTTTTGGTTAAAAACAAGGATGGTGGCATAAGACATGTCCATTTGAAGGCTCCCCTGAAGTTTGGCTCCCCATGACCTTGATAAGAGCATGCCATAATTTGGGGGAATGTCAGCTACAACTATTTCCATTACTAGACTCTTGGCAAGGATTTGAGATAAGTTAACACATAAATCTTGGATTAAACCCAATCATTTGACTCTGCTTGAGTCAAAGGAATACAAATCGTTGTATGGTTTAGTAATTTCTAAGCCTAAGCTTTCCATTACTACTTTGGGCATAAGATTATGTGAAGCTCCAAAGTCTAACATGGCATTGCGTAAGATTTTCTCATGTATATTCAAACTAACATAGAAGGGAGGGACAACCCCTTCTTGGAATTTTCCTTCAAATTCTGGACCAAATAACAACTCAAGCTTGTCATATGTCAAGTTTAAGGTATCAGTATCACTTCCTAAGTTCAAAGCTTTCAAAACTTGCTTTTTGTACACTTCTTGGGTTACTAGTTCAGCTAGAGGAATGGTAATTTTTATTTTTGTAATCTCACCCTCAAGGCTGAAAGGAACTATTGATTTGGTCATATTTACATATGTTTTTTCAACTGAATTCCTTTCAACAATTTTGACTTGCTGAACTTTGTTTGGACTGCTAATTGGGACAATTTTGTTAGGTCCACTAGCTGAAGTGCTAGGGATGCTTTGCTCAACATTTGGCTGGTTGCTTTTCTCTTTGTTTAAATCTGGTTTCCTAGCTAAAATGTTGGGTTTATCTGCTGCTTTCTTAGGCTAATTTTTTGTATTTTTCTTAACAGCTGTGTTAGTGTTTTTGTCTTTTGAATTGTCTATGTTCCCTTTGCTTCTAAGATCATATTGTTTGTGCACTTCCATGATTGAATTTTAAAACTGTTGGGAAAAATACTGAGAGGGGGGGGGGGGGGGGGTGAATCAGTATTTACTGCATATTCAAAAATTTTACTTTTTCTTGCTTCTAAAACCCATACGCTACTTTCCTGATACAGACTCGCGTATATACGCGAATACCCTTTATGAAACTCGCGTATACACAGAGATCTAACTATGTCATTAATTCTTCACTTATATCATTCCATCATTCATTCATCATATGTTTAATAAACAGTAAACATGTGCAGTAAGAACAGAATAAACCATCACACAAAGCATCACACATGAACACCAGGATTTTTAGGTGGAAAACCAAGTCGGGAGAAAACCACCGCTGCAGTTGCTCAGCCTTCAATATTTTATTATAGAGAAAACATCTTACAACATATGTGCTGGTGCAGACTCCTACCAGCACGCAGGCACCCACCTACACTCGTTTACCAGCCTCTCCTGGAAGGGAGCTCCAACCCCCTGACTCGTTTACCAGCCTCTCCTGGAAGGGAGCTACGACCCCCTGATCTCGTTTACCAGCCTCACCTGGAAGGGAGCTACAACCCCCTGGCTGAAGGCTACAACCCTCAGCACCTCTATGGACCACGTTTCATCAATTTTCACACTGGATCCAAAGCTTCCTTTAGGACACCACTTGCAGGCCACATTTCATCATATTTTCAGACTAGACCCTTTCCAACTTTTAAGCACAGTCAGCCAGGAAACAGATACATATAACTTACTGACAGATATCAGTAAACCAGCAGAGCAGATCAGACATTTCTTACCACAGATTTCAAAAAACCCTAGTTTGCATACGCGCTTTTCTTTCTCTGATGTCGCGTATATACACGCTTCCGTCCACATAAACCAGCGTATACTTCAGTACATATTTCATTGCGCATACGCGCTTTCTCTTTAGCGAAGATGCGTATATACGCGCTTCCTTTGCGTCGAACTAGCATATAGATCTTCAATTATTATAGAGCAACATACTTCTTCACATCAGATATTCAGTTCAGATTTACCCTTTTACTTCAGACAGATGTTCGCCTCATCTCAGATCTAAGCCTTCCATAAACAGATCTAGCAGATACAAATACATTCCAGATCTAGAAATTCCGCTTCATCATTTCTTCATAGGTGCATCATAGATTCAGATCTATTATCAAACCTTTACCCTTTCCATACAGATATACTTCATAGAGAAGTGTTCATTCAAGCTCAGACATCTTGCTCCCACGCTCATGATTTGCACAATGAATTTCTTCTCTTTATATAGGTTTACCCTTTTCAATACCATGAGCCCCTTTTTCAATACCATGAGCCAAAACAATACCATGAGCCCAAAACTACATTACTTCCGATAATATTCCTAGACGAGGTCATTTAGACGAATCATAACCCAATACAATGGGTCAATACCATGGTGGTTACCCCTGGTTCTGCATTTTATGAGCGCTTTTGCCCATACGCGACTTGGAACGTTTATTCCCGCGTGCATACGCGACTTCCCTTAGGCAAATCCGCGTATGCCTAGAGACATACTCTTTTCATCAAGATTTAGCACATGCAGAATTCCTTTCTTCATTGCCTTCTGTACACACTGTAGATACATCAGATTTACTTCATCAAGAACATATTCTATCAAGCACAACTTCATCAAGTAAGTTGCCATCATCTTCATCAAGTGGGTTGCCATTCAAGGACAACACTCAGCATCATATTGCTAACAAACATCATTTCATATCATATTTACGTCGTTTACCAAGTCCATCAAGTCAAGAATAACTTCGTCAGGTGTATTTCCATCAAGGACAACACATGCCAACAATCTCATGTCTTCATCTTCATTCAGTGGGTTGCCATCAAGGACAACACTCTGCATCAAATTGCCAAAAATCTCCCCCTTTGGACTGCAACCACAATGGTGTTTGGTTACCACAACAGATAGGTACATTCAGAATACAAGGACACCATGTCACACTCCCCATTTTTGACACCATTCTTTCTCTTCATTCAAACATTCTTTCTCTTCATTCAAACACCATGTCACTCTCCCCCTTTGACATCAAGGGCAAAGGGTGGATCAAAACCAACATACTCTCCCCCTTTTCTCCTCATGTGGAAGAAGCGTTCTGCAGATCTGATATATACTGAAGTGACCAAGCTCCCCTTGAGTTCATGCTGAATCTTCAAACATATTTTCCAATGAAGTATATGACTCTATGAACTTCCTATCACCAAAGACTCATACTTACATCAAATATCCATCCAAGTGGATTTACATATGAGACTCAACTACCGAACCAAGTGGGTTTACAAATTTGACTCAGCTACTCAACCAAGTGAGTTTACAAAATTTGACTCAGCTACCCAACCAAGGGGGTTTACAAATTTGATAAGTCCTTACATGACTGAAATTTACAATTTTACATCATGGATGTCAACATGACCTTTTCATCAAAATACAAATATGAATATTCATACCAATACCAGAAAGTCCTCAAGAAAGAATGCATTATACTCAGCAAAGCTAATGCTCCCCCTGAATCTGTGCAACCAAGCAACCTTTCCATGTGACTAAGACTCCCCCTTAGTTTGTGCATCTTGAACACTTTTACCAACAAATCATCAAATCATCTGAAATAGAATTATAAGAACTGGAACACCACCAGAGACCAAACAGTATCAGAGATACCAAACAGCACTGCAACTGTGCTAAAGAGAGCTGACTCCAAACAGAAAAATGTCAGCAATCAGACATACGCGGTTTTCTGTGCATGAACTCGCGTATATACATGACTGTGTTTCAGAAAACCCGCATATCCAATACCATCTTCTAAATTTATGCAGATTTTTTCTTTTGATTGGCAGAGAACACTCCCAGCTTCTGTCTTAGATACTCGAACGCTTCCCTGGGTAGAGGTTTAGTAAAGATATCAGCAACTTGTTCTTTGGAGGGAACATACTCCAACTTCACTTTTTGCTCAAGCACTTGTTCACGTAAGAAGTGATACTTGATGGGAATGTGCTTGGTCTTTGAATGCATAACAAGATTCTTTGAAATACTGATGGCACTTGTATTGTCACACATAATGGGGAAAGGAGGTGTACATTTGATTTGAAAATCTTGTAAGGTTTGCATCATCCAAAGGAGTTGAGTGCAACAAGATGCGGCAGCCACATATTCTGCTTCTGCTGTAGATAGGGCAATAGAATTTTGCTTCTTGCTGAACCAAGATACTAACCGGGGTCCCATATAGAATGCACCACCACTAGTGCTTTTCTGATCATCAACACTTCCAGCCCAATCTGCATCAGTGTAAGCATGAAGAATAAGATCAACATTCTTTGGATACCATAGACCAAAGTCTTGAGTTCCTTGTAGATATTTGAATATTATTTTAACAGCCTGAAGGTGAGACTCTTTTGGATTAGCTTGGAATCGTCCAACAATCCCAACAACATGCATAATGTCTGGTCTAGTCCCAGTGAGATAAAGTAGACTTCCTATCATTGATTTGTATTCTGGTTGATTCACCGGGGGGGAATCATCATGAGAATTAAGATTGCATCCGGTTATCATTGGTGTACTTACAGGTTTGCATTCTTCCATGCCATACTTCTTCAGAATTTGCTTAAGATATTTTGCTTGTGATAGGAATATACCATTTGTAGTTTGATGCACTTGCAAGCCAAGAAAAAATGTTAGTTCCCCAAGTAAGGACATTTCAAATTCTTGCTGCATGACAGAAGCAAATTTTTGACTCATAGATTCTTCGTTACTCCCAAAAATGATATCATCAACATATACAACCACAATCAGTAGTTTATCATTTTCAACTTTTGTGTATAAATTGCTATCAGCAGACCCCTTTGAAAATCCTTGTTGATGTCAAGATGATAATACCATGCCCTTGGAGCTTGTTTGAGACCATATAAAGCCTTTTTAAGTCTACAAACAAGATTTTCATCATTGCCCAAAATGAATCCTTCCGGTTGTTCTATATATACTTCTTCTTCTAGATCACCATTAAGAAAAGCAGATTTAACATCCATTTGATAAACTTTGATTTGTTGATAACTTGAAAAAGCAAGACACATTCTTATGGCTTCAAGTCTAGCTACAGGAGCAAAAGTTTCTTCAAAGTATATACCTTCTTGTTGAGTATACCCTTTGCAAACCAGTCTAGCTTTGTTTCTTACAACATCCCCGTTCTCATTTAACTTGTTCTTGAAAATCCATTTAGTTCCAATGACATTTTTATCATGTGGTCTTGGTACCAATTCCCAAGTGTCATTTTTTTCAATTTTATCAAGCTCTTCATCCATGGCATGATTCCAACATTCATATTTGCTAGCTTCATTGACATTGTGTGGTTCAATTGTGGATAGAAGTGCCAGATGACTAGAAGATCCCACAAGAGTTCTCCTTGTTCGTACACCTGATTCCTTGTCTCCCAAAATTTGAGATTCGGGATGATTCTTTTGAACATATCTGGATGGAGCTTTTTCAGATAGATCATTTTCAGGTTCTTTATTGGATCCACTGTCTATATCATTTCCATTTGATGTAGAAGGCCATATGTCACTATCATCTTCTTTTGTTGTTTGTTTTTATTCTTTAGGAGCTGCAGGAGACTCATCAATAACAACATCAATACATTCAACAATCTTTCGAAGCCTTTTATTGTAACATGTGTATGCTTTGCTTGAAGATGAGTAACCAAGAAATATCCCTTCATTTGATCTAGGTTCAAACTTGCCAATTTTTTCATCATTATTTTTGATAAAGCATTTACTTCCAAAAACTCTAAAATGCTTCACAGTGGGAGAATTACCATACCAGAGTTCATATGGAGTTTTGTCACTATTTACCCGAACATGAGCCTTGTTGAGAATGTTAGCTGTTGTATGTGCTGCTTCACTCCAGAACATGTCAGGAGTTCCAGAATCAGCAAGCATAGCTATAGCCATTTGAACAATTGTTCTATTCATTCTTTCTGCTACGCCATTTTGTTGTGGAGTGCCTGCTACAGAGAACTGTCTTTTTATGCCATGTTGTTCACAAAATTCAAAGAATTCATTTGATGAATATTCTCCTCCTCGATCAGATCTAAGACACTTGATTTTTAGATCTAATTCATTTTCTACCAAAGCTTTGAAGCTCTGAAAATTTTCAAATGCTTGATCTTTGTGTTTAATGAACCCAATCCAACACATTCTAGAGTAGTCATCAATAAATAAGATATAGTATTCTTCCCCACGTAATGACTTTTTCCTCATAGGTCCACATATATCAGTATGAATGAGTTCAAGAGGCTTACTTGATGATCCTTCTTTGGCATTAAATCGTACTCTGGTCTGCTTACCAAATTGACAAGATTTTCATATGATATTCTGGTAGATTAATATTCGGAAGATCACGAACATCTTGAAGTCTTCTTGCTTTGTTGATTTGAGAGAAGCTCAGATGCCCCAGCCTTCTATTCCATAGCCAATTTTCTTCTACTGTTCATAACATTGATCTATGCCGTTTAGTACATACATGTTGCTTCTGGATTTCTTTTTCCTTTTATAATGATTTTACCGTATCCGTATCACGAACCACACATTCTTTTGAACTAAAGACTATACTGCTCCTTGATCACACATTTGACTAACACTTAACAAACATGTTTAATCCATCCACATACATGACATCATTAGCCTTCACCTTTTCTTTTAGAAACACAGACCCTTTTCCTTTAATTACAGTAGGAGTATCATTTCCAAAAGTAACTTTCTTTTCCTTTTCTAGAGAATTATATGCACGAAGTTTGTGTTTATCACCTGTCATGTGTCTCGAGCATCCACTATCAATGTACCATTGATTTTCTTCACCTTCCGCAAATAACGCTATGCCACAATTTTCAACCTGTGATTCCTTCTTTTTCCATATTTTGGATTTTGAAGGACGATGCTCTTTTGGCTGAACTTTGCTCCTGCATTCAGATTCTTCATGCACATAGTTATTGCAATAAGCACATTCAACTTCATTTGGAAGAGGAGAAAAGTTGTTATAGGTATTCTTCTTTGTTTCAATATCAACCCTTTTCTTTCTTGCTTCTCTTTTCATGATGGTTTTATATGCAACACATTGAGCAGCTTTATGGCCAAAATTGTGACATGAAAAACATTGTCCATTGAAGAAGAAATTTCTGCGATCATGAAATTTTCTATTTGAATTTACCTGTTGGTTGTAGCTTCTTTGAAAGATCTCCCTGTTAGTGTTCCTTGAATTGAGATGATCATGCTTTACCTGTAAAGATCTTTTGTTCCCTTGCTGAGTGGCTGAATGTAGTGAACCAGTTGTGGCTGCTTTTAGAAAATTTGGTGCTGAAGTCTGGGAAGATTCCCCAGTATATTCAAGACCTGTTTTTATAAGAGGAGACCGTTGTGCCTTGATAATCTCATCTAAGGTTTCTAAACCTTTAGCAAATCTAAGATTGAGAGATTCCACTTTCTTATTATCTTTCCTTAGACTTACTACTTCACACTCCAATTCCTCAATGCGTTTTTCTCTTTTTTCAAGCTGATTTTCAAGAGTCTCTATGATTATGTTCTTTTCCTCAAGGCTTACTTTGAGTTGAGTGTTTTCTTCAAGCAAATTATTGTCTTCTAGCGTATCCACAAAAGTATCCTTTTCTTCTCTAGATTCTAGTTCACATTCTTTCATGATTGCCCATACCTTTGCACCAAGATTTTGCAGATAAGCTTTTGTTCGTACCATCCCAAATATCAGATTGCTTCCATTGAACAGAGGTGGCTTTATAGACATCACTCCTTCTTGACTTCCCATTGCGATGGATCTCCTTCAAGCGATCAAGCTTCTGCAGAAGGACCTGCTCTGATACCAATTGTTGGGAAAAATATTGAGAGGGGGGGTGAATCAGTATTTACTGCATATTCAAAACTTTTACTTTTTCTTGCTTCTAAGACCCATACGCTACTTTCCTGATACAGAATTGCGTATATACGCGGATACCCTTTATGAAACTCACGTATACATAGAGATCTAACTATGTCATTAATTCTTCACTTATATCATTCCATCATTCATTCATCAGATGTTTAATAAACAGTAAACAAGTGCAGTAAGAACAGAATAAGCCATCACACATAAGCATCACACATGAACACCAAGATTTTAGGTGGAAACCCAATTCGGGAGAAAACCACCGCTGCTGTTGTCTCGACCTTCAATATTTTATTATAAAGAGAACATCTTACAACTATGTGCTGGCGCAGACTCATACCAGCACGCAGGCACCCACCTGCGCTCGTTTACCAACCTCTCATGGAAGGGAGCTACGACCCCCTGCTCTCGTTTACCAGCCTCTCCTGGAAGGGAGCTACGACCCCCTGCTCTCGTTTAACGGCTACCCTGGAAGAGGGCACAACCCCACGATTGAAGGCTACAACCTACGGCACCTGCATGTGGACCACGTTGTCAATTTTCACACTTTGGATCCAAAGCTTCCTTTAGGACTACTTACCGGGCCAAATTTCATCATATTTTCAGACTAGACCCTTTCCAACTTTTAAGCGATCAGCCATGAAACGGATACATATAACTTGCGACGGATATCGATTAAACCGAGCGGAGAAGATCGGACATTTCCTTTACAGTTTCAACAAACCCTGGTTGCTTACGCGCTTTTTCTTTCTCGATGTCGTATATCTGTGTCCCGTCCACACAAACCGGCGTATACCTCAGTGTATATTTTATTGCGCATGCGCGCTTTCTCTTCGCTGAAGCTGCGTATATACGCGCTTCCTCCGCGTCGAAGTAGCGTATAGATCTTCAATTATTCCAGAGCAGCATACTTCTTCAGATCAGATATTCGGTTCAGATTTACCCTTTCACTCAGACAGATGTTCGCCTCAATTCAGATCTAAGCCTTCCATAATCAGATCTAGTAGATACAAGTACATTTCAGATCTAGATCCTCCGCTTCATCATTTCTTCATAGGTGCATCATAGATTTAGATCTATTATCAAACCTTTACCCTTTCCATACAGATATACTTCATAGAGAAGTATTCATTCAAGCTCAGACATCTTGCTCCCACGCTCATGATTTGCACAATGAATTTCTTCTCTTTATATAGGTTTACCCTTTTTCAATACCATGAGCCAAAACAATACCATGAGCCCAAAACTACATTACTTCCGATGGTATTCTTGGACGGGGTCATTTAGACGAATCATTACCCAATACAATGGGTCAATACCATGGTGGTTACCCCTGGTTTTGCACTTTATGAGCGCTTTTGCCCATACGCGACTTGGAACGTTTATTCCCGCGTGCATACGCGACTTCCCTTAGGAAAATCCGCGTATGCCTAGAGACATACTCTTTTCATCAAGATTTAGCACATGCAGAATTCCTTTCTTCATTGCCTTCTGTACACACTGTAGATACATCAGATTTACTTCATCAAGAACATATTCTATCAAGCACAATTTCATCAAGTAAGTTGCCATCATCTTCATCAAGTGGGTTGCCATTCAAGGACAACACTTAGCATCATATTGCTAAAAAACATCATTTCATATCAGATTTACATCGTTTACCAAGTCCATCAAGTCAAGAATAACTTCATCAGGTGTATTGCCATCAAGGACAACACATGCCAACAATCTCATGTCTTCATCTTCATTCAGTGGGTTTCCATCAAGGACAACACTCTGCATCATATTGCCAACAAAAACCCCAATCTATAATCATCAGAATCTTCATAGGTGTTTGTATTTTGATATGAAGAGAAGAAACCTTGCTCTTCTTCAGTGAGGAAAATATCATCTCCATTTTCTGATCCAATCAAGTTTACATGATCTTCTCCCAACCTTTCAATCTCCCTTTCTTCCTCATATTGATCTACATAGTTTTGTTGGAAGGGAGGTCTAATTTGTTGGTCATTTTCTCTTTGCCTATCTTGATTGTTTTCTCTTCTATAATTCTGATTTCTATTTCTATTTTGGTTGTTTTGAGGTTCTCTTGGTGGCACTCTATCATTCAAGTTGATCTTTTCAAGCATTTTCTCCATTACCTTCATTAGGTTGTCAATTTTGGTGTCAGAAGCTGAGGTTGAGGGTACAATGTCATCTTTATAAGTTACCCTCTTCTCTGATATTAACCTATTTATTTTCTCAATTATGTTTTCTTCTACACTCACAACTCCTTTCTGCATGTATTCTAGAGTTAAGTAATCTCTCTCCCTCAGTTGATAGGCCATTTCAGCATCGAAGCCTTCAGGATATTTTACTATGGCCATGCCTTGGGGAGGTTTCATATGAGGTGGAAGAGCATTGTAAACGCTGTTAAACCTAGTGGAGTAGTCATGAACACTCTCCCCTTGATTTATTTTAAGGCTGCTATACTCTGCTAGTATTTGGAGAGGGTTCTTTTTGATTTCCCATTTGTTGATGAATGTTTGATGTAAAGAAGGAAGATCATTGATGCTGTTAGGAGGTAAGTTTTTGAACCACTTCTTTACATCTCCTCCTAAAGTTTGGGCAAATATTCTCATCTTAATGGTTTCCTCTTCTATCTCCATGTAATCAAATGCATCTTCCATCCTATCTACATGATGTTGAGTTGTGGTAGATTCTTTTCCAGTGAAATGAGGAATTTTGGATTGGTAATCATTTGGTAAGGGAAGTAGAGGCTATGGTAACACTAATGGGGCATACCATGTTGCCATGGCTAGAAGGAAAGGTGGATTTACAAGGGGTGGATTCACAAAAGGGAAAGTGGGCTGAAAATGAGTGTTTTGAACAGTGGTAGTATGGATTGGAGTGGAAGAAACACTTGGGCCAGCAAACTGGTTTTGAGAAGATTTGTTATGGAAAAGGCTAAAGTGGTGAAGAAGCTGGGAATCAGGAGGAGTTGAAGGTGAGGCTTCTCTACTAAATATCTGTTGCAAATCTGTATTGTCAAGATCAGTTTGGTTTAAATCACCTTGAGATCTAGTTCTAAATATGTTCTTGGTATGATGTAAATCAAAGTGTAAATCCTCTAAGACAAGAAGGTTTTCAGGGAAGGATTTTGTTCTTAAGAGGCTCCTATTAGCAGTTGATTTTCTAGATTTAGAATTCTGCCATAGAATTATCTTTGGATTGTCAACTATTGTAGGAGGATTGGGGTCTGGATGGGATCTAGTGTTGATCCTATGTGAAGCTAGATTGATTTTTAAAAAATGAGAGAGGCTAAAGTTTTTAGGATTGTTTTGAAAGTATTGCCTCTCACAATGACTTATCTAGTATAGGACTAGGTTTCTAAACTTCCTCAAGGCTGGTTAACACAATCCTAAGGAGATCTGGAGACCTAGATGAGTAATAGGCCTATTGGGGCAAATGGAGTTGCCAGGTGGAAACTTTTTAGCTTCTATGAAGGTAAAATATTGGATGGTTCCACCACCATGTTTATTATGAAGCCAATCTAAAATATTTTTGGATTTTTCTAAGTTTTTTCAGTCCTATGGGTTATGAGAGTGTCCTAAATCTGATTCAACACTTAGCTAAGGTGTTTAAAAAAAAGAGAGTTCACTCCTATGGCTTTCTAGCTGATTTCTTCAAGGTTTGATAAGGCTCTGTGAGAATCCTAAGGGTTACTTAGTTTGCCACTGATTCAAATAAGTCATATTATGATTACCATTATGCTTGGTAGTGCTTGAAGAAAGCCACTTATGTTGTACTGGACAATGAGTGTTTTGTTTTAAGAATTTTACTCAGGGTCCCACCGTGATCGCCATTATGTTGGGGTCCTATGTTTTGATAGTTTTGAAAATCAAAAGAAAAGGCAACATCAAAACCAATCTTTAGAGTTCTAGGATCTAGTCCTCCTGTTCTCAGAGAGGGATCTCTAAAATTATTTGTTTTGCAAAGGTTTATATTGTTTGCTTTGAGTATTGGTTTTAGACTAGTTATTAAGTGCAAGTGTTTGTTTGTTTGTTTGGTTGAATGACATAGCAGAACATGAAAGGTTTATGAAAGATAGGTAGAAAGGAGAAATGTCAGATCGATTAGGCAATGGAGTCAAGAAGAAGTTATGACAAACTCATAAATGGATATGGGATATCAAAGGGCAAATCTAACTTGGCCACAGGATCCTTTGGTTTTTGGAATGAGATGGACATTAATGATTTGGAAAGAGAGTTTTAATTCTCAACAAAGGGAACTTGAAAGCATAACTTGAACAATAAAGAGGTATTTGATAGATATGGCTAACCATGAAGTCTACAAACCACACTTTAAGCAAATGATGACTTCAAGACAAATTTTAAAATGAAATCTAAGATTCGGGAGCACATCCTATTTCCTCAAAGATTTTATTTCAAATGACTTAGAAAACATAAAAGATTCACTGATAATTGCAGTCATAGAAGAGGGAACACCTAAAAACATCTACGATCACAACTATAACGACCTTCAAAACAATTTTTCAAACAAGGAAAAAGGGCATGATCAAAACGGACCTCCTTGGCTAACTATAAACAATGGTGCTTCAAAGGGAGACTTCAAAAGCAACTTTCAAGTGGCAGCAGACAAGCAGGGAAAAACATAAATCATGCTGAAACCAACTATTTGAAATATTAGAGAAATAAACAAGCATGAGGACTAAAGAGAGAGATTAAAGACTCTAAAATACCTTAGCAGAAGAAAACATAAAATAGTGAAGGATGAACAGGTCTAAGGTGCTTCTAGGAGTCATTTCTTAGCCTAAAATTTTCATCCTACTGTAGTAAGCATTTATGGAACAAAATGAAAATAGGAGAAAACATCAAACAATTCAGAATACTTCACCAACAACCAAGCTCATGGATCCAATGATAGAGCCTTCTTAAGAACAAGCATGAAACAACATCATCAAGGTTCCAAGACTTCAATTTCTTCCTCAACTTCAGATAGACTATGTATTATTTTAGAGAGTTTTAGTATTACAACTAGTGAACAATCAACCGACAACTTCTCATCTTCTTCAGAAGTATTTGTAGGAGAAATGAGGAGGTGGAATAGTTTTAGGATTGAAGTGTAAAAAATTATACACTAAATGCAACTCCTAGCCTTGAAAACCATGCAAGGCCTAAGGCAAGAATGCATTTAATTTACAACTCTGCTTCATTTACTCTGTTTCTGCTATTTTAGGCTTAATGGGAAAAAAGATTGACTTCGAGGCCTATTTACCTTTTACAATAAATTCATTGACAGTTTGAAATATATTCTTTTGTTTAAAATAACTATTCAGTTGTCTTTAGGCAAATATCTTATGTTCTGGCAATAACTAGGCCTTCTTTTGATTTATTGAGGCTGTAGGTGGCTCCTTTGGTAGCTGGGGATTCAATTAGCCCCCTTTATGTGGCCCTGAGGTGTCCTTTGGCTGATATTCCTTTGTTTTACCTTAAAAACACCTTAATATGTTCTTTATCTGTGTTTTAGGATTAATTAGGCTTTGATCTTCATTTCTGGTCTTCATACTGTTTTTATCTCAGGATTAGGCCTCTGGTTTACTAAGTTTGTGCCTTAATCCCTCAAAAATGTGTTAAAAACATTTAATTCTTCATTCTGGTTTGGTTTATCCCTTGACACTGATACTCTTTGACTATTTGATATTCACTGTGTTTTTGTTGCTTTTGCAGGTACGCAGAGGGTTTTATAACATTACCAATGATTATGAGATGTGTAAAATTTCTATTCGAACCCTGTAGATTTTCTTTCTCCTTGGATAAATGGCCTGGGGATCGTCATCCCTGGCCTTTGATTTCTTTTTAAAACTGTGGAGAAACCCTAAAAACCTACAAAAAATGAACAAAGATTAAGAAAATCCGGTGGAAATAGGTCAAAGACTACTTTGGATGTGAGAGTAAATTGTGGCCGTCGATCCAGATTAATCGACGATCGAGATTGCTCGATGGGTTTGATGGGGAGGTGGTTGGGTAAATGGAGGAAATATTAAGGCTGGGTCATTGATTTAAATCGATCAATGGCTGAGATTGATTAGAGGGGCCATTTAGGAGAACAGAGGGTGAGAAAATGAATTGGTGGGATGTTTTGATCGGGACCGTCGATCTTCAGAGATCGACGGCGGAGAAAACTTGATGAAATGCACAGGGGAGAAAATGAGGGGGAAAATATCTGGGGTTCCAATGCAATCTAGTACGTCAGATGGAAACAATGGATGGTTAATATCTTTGATAGAACCCTTTGGAGAACAAATGGGCAAAGACTTGTGATTGGGATCTGACGAGAACCGTCCGATCAACAGGATGAACAGTGGATATTGATCGGTGAAACGTTTAGGGAGAGTAGACAAAGGCAAAGGAATGGGGGGAAGGTTAAACTAGGACCATCCGATCTAGATGATGGACAGTTAAGATTTCGCGATGAGGCTTTCGAGAGCAAAGGGGAAGGGCGAAGAATTTGATGTTCGATCTGATTTGGGCCGTCGGATTAATGTGATGGACATCCAAGATCGTTTACTAAGAGCGCTTGATAGAATAATGAAGGGAAAATGGATGAAATGTCGAAACAACAAGGGTTGTCAGATCAAAACAACGAACATCCAGGATTAAAAGATGAAAAGACTTGTTGCGGAGGACGGTGATAAGCGGAAAACAACTGGTGGTATTTGCGCAGCATTGGAAGTGGTTTATGGTTTTTTGAAAATTTACACGATTCCACACATTGCTTGACACATGGATTTACAATACCGCCCTCATTGTGTAATTTTTAGGCATTAAACCTCATGTGCAAAAAAAACGCG
This sequence comes from Pinus albicaulis, assembly GCA_034641835.2. NCBI lineage: Eukaryota > Viridiplantae > Streptophyta > Pinopsida > Pinales > Pinaceae > Pinus > Pinus albicaulis. The sequence goes on from CM076577.1 coordinate 1,373,678,992, forward strand.
AAATGTAAATGTGACCATCGGATGAATGGACGTAGATCTGACGGTGCGGATTGCGCACAACAGAGAAAGCTGCACGTCGGGGAGATAGTGGAGTCCAGGTGTTAGCTCATGAATGGAAAGGAGTTTCACGAGGCAGGAGGTATGTCTTGACAGAAGTTGGGCTTATCGGATTTCATTTCGGCTGTTGGATCTTTATGACGGACGGTCTAGATTCAATGAAAGGGCAGGGTTAAATGGGCAGAGAAAAGAGGGGCAAGAGGTTGTCGGGTTCAATCCTGACCATTGGATTTTATCAAATGGATGATCACGATTGCGTAAAGAGGCAGAGTAAAATGAACATAGGAAAGGTGTGACCGGGGATCGGGTTTAACGACGACCATTAGATTAAAAAAATCGACGGTCCATATTAGTCTCAATTTTGAACTGTCGGGTTTATAAAATAACAAAGAAAGTTGGGTTTTCATGGGGTTTGGAGAGGTTTTAGGCCCTTTAAGTGCCTGGTTGCGGGGCTTAGGGTATTATGAGGTGGAGGGCTATAGGGGTTAAGCCCTCAGGGGCTTAAGAGACTTTTATGTGCATAAAAGGTATTTTTGGCCGAAAAACAGAGTTTTTAAGGCAAATTGAGGGTTCCGGTAGGGGAAACAAGGAATTTTAAAACCAAATAACAGAGAAACATAAGGTTTAAAAAGGGATTTCGGAGTGATTTTGAAGGTTGAATGAAGCCTATGGAGGTATTTTTATGGAGAAAAAGGGATGAAAATGGGGTTATTTATGAGTGAAAGGAGGGGTAAAAATGATGGGAAAATGGGTTTTCAAGCAGTATTCTTTAGGCAAAACAACATATTTTTTAGGATAAGAGGGAAACAGTAATGAGTATTAACTTAAAGGTTAGTTATCTTCATAAAAAATTCAAATATGATAGGTTTTCAAAGGGAATTATCTCTTGAAGTTTTGAAGAACAACATTAGCCACTTCTTGGTATAACAAAATTTATCAGTGGTTAACACCCAGCAAGCCAGGATAGGGATCCTTGTCACCAATGATATCTATTACTTCAAAGTCCGTCTAGGTTTTCACTCCTACAACATCAACCTCAAATTCTTCCAACCTCCCTATTGGTGCAATGAAATATTGATTTTCCATTCTTAGCTGTATTGGTGAATATGAAAACTTTGGTTTTCCCATTGCTTCCCATGTCTTTCTAGGCAAAATGTTGACATCTGATCCAAGATCTAACATTCTGTCCCTTATTTGGAATCCTAGAAATTGGTCATTTATACAAAACCCTTTTCCAGTTATTATCTTATTTCTTTTTACTCTCCTGATATATTTTTCAGCTATGTTGTTTGAGTCCTCATGCCCTTCTCCTCCTTGAACAACCATCTCTAGATTTTTATTTAACTGATCCAGCATCTATCCATTGTTCACAATTTTAAGGAACACTCGGAACCATTCTTATATAGGTGTCCCTATAGTGACCATATTCTCCCCTTCATTCGATGGTTGTAGTATCTCCATACTCTTATGGATCCCTACCTTTGAGAATGTCTCTAGTGTTCCTTTAAAGTACCACTTCTATCGGTCTGGGCTAAAAATATTCTTTGGGGATGCAGGTTTGACTAAATTTATCGAGTCCATTTCTCGTGCATCCTCCCCTGTTTTCTTCCCTCCTCGGGTTATTATAACTACACTTTGCAGAGGTTGAGGCTCTACTATCCTTGGTTTTGCATTAACCAAGTTAGCTCCTTGTTAACACTGGAAAATCATACAGCAGAAGAAAACATTAATTAATGTTAGGAAAAAGGATTTACAGGGCTGGAAGACATTACAGAATCTGGAAATTATTTAAAAATCTCTAAGGTATGAGGAAAATCAAATTTGAACTATTCCTAAATGCTATTTGTGCACATAATCCTTCGTGAAGAGCACCTTCCGCACACCTTTTTTCTCGATATGTGCACAATCCTGGGAGTGGCGAAATGTCACTATTCAGGACCACACAAAGCAAAGGACAAGTGATTAATTACTTGAAGCCACCTAAGGAAAACCACCAACTCCTCCTTAGACACTATGTGAGCACATAATGGAATGTTTGGAGCACACAAAGGAATCATACCCCTCTATTGGGTCACCATCCTCCATGTACCAAGAGAGGGAAGCGAGGATTTGAAATCTCCTACATAAGGCCACCATGAGATGAAGAATTGGTGAACACATTGTTATAATGGCCAAAATTTCCCAAGCAATACGAGCAGTGTGTGAGCCAGAGCTGAAGATAGAGGGACTCAATTGTTGGCCATCCAAAAAGTTCAGTCCAACACAATAGAGAGAGAGGGAGACTGCACCGAGGCAAGCTTGGGATAAAAAAATCCTTGCATCGGGACCTAGAACCATTGTCTAGAGGCCCTTTGGCAAGAGGGTAAATTTTCACTCTTATTACTATGAGCGCTCAATAAGAGGGGCCTAGAGCCACCATTCGTATTATTTTTGTTGTTTGACTCTTTTCAGAGCTCGTGTTTATTTGATTTTAGTTTTTAGTTTATATATGCATGCTATTTCTCTATCTAGAATGCTGATTGATTGTAGCTTGTTCCACTAACTTTCTTGACTCCACTTTTTCTGCATGTTACCAATTACTTAAGTGGGTAGAACACACCCCTTAAGTTGGTGTGATTTCGTATATACGTGCACCAAACACACCCCAAAAGGATTGGTGAATCCACTAATGTTTATTACCAAGTTTATGTGGTCATGCCTTTTTTTTGCAGAGACCTCTCTCTGTGCTACGGATTGGTGCTGAATTTCTCTTGATTTCTCTTGCAGTCCCTAGTTCATCCCAAGTGATAGAATGAAGTATAACAACTCCAAAAAATTATCTTGCAGGAATTCACGTACATTTTATCCTCACAAAATCACAGGGTGTGTGTTTAGAGCTGACCCGCGTGCAGACGACGCACCTATTTCAGCGTTTTGCACGCAAAATATAGAATGAGAAATTTCTCCCAAATTTCTATTTTTTCCTACTTGTAAAGTTCTTGGAAGCCCCTAATACACTTGCCAGCACTGGTTATGGTACCCCGTAGCTTGTTAAAGCTCACTCTTAGTTGCTTTTTGTAGGCTTAGTGTCAGTTTTACTTTAAGTTGGTTTTTGCAAAGTTCACACATAGTTTAAGTAGGGGGGGAAAATAACTTGCATTCCGAAAAGAATTTATGTTTTTCAAATTTTGGTACTTACACACCTAGATAAATAGCCCAAGTAAGTGGTCCAGGACCACGCATGCATAGCTAGTTTTCTTTTTTATAGTGTAAAAGTTTTAGTTTAGTTCAATTTTTGCACTAGGAATTTCGGGACTAGGATTGAATTGTTTATAGAAGAGAAAGTAATCTCTGCTACCTTTGTGCCCTCCAGTGATCCTAGGTAAGCATATGAACTCTCCCTATTCACAATTTTCCATCCCCCTATCGTTGGTCACATAGATTAACTAGAACAAATAGAAAGCGGCCCATTATCCGCACATGTTTTTCATTTGAACCAAGAACAATAGAACATAGTTAAATAGGGGATTTTGTAAAGGATAATTGATATCCACACATTCAAACTATGTGCTTGTCCACTTTATGCTCACACATACTCACCCACTAAGTGAAGCAAAGACACCTAAAACTAACCTAACCAAACTCACTAAATTCTCCCCACAGGGGCCACAAAAGAATTTATAGCTTAAGTTAGGATCAAGGGGGTAGGAATCCAATAAGCTGCCTTGATCATACTTCATCTTGAAACATAGAATTTTTCTTTTTAGGGAGCTTCAAATCCACCTATCGGCCCACGTTAAAGAAAACCCAAGCATGACATAGACTTGTTTTAGAGGGGGTTAGGCTTAGGTGCAGTGTGTGTGGTATCATTTGGGGCTACCTGACACGGCTGATACTTGGTACTGTTAGCTAAATAACAAGAATCCAAGACTCGAACGCTCATGTGGGACGATCATTATTAGTGGCCAAAAAATAGGGCATCCTTTTCCCTATAGGTGACGGTGCAGGCAAGCGCCAGACCCTCTACCCTTACCTTGGTGGATTCTCTTTGATTGATTGGGGGCGTCGCCAGCCCTTACGGGATGTTGTACCAGCACTCGCAAGAAATATTCTCAAGGCCCAGTTACATTTGAGTGTGTGAGGATGCATAGGTTTCTACGATTTTGAGTATCACATGAAAACAAACAAAAACCACTTTTTTGATTGCTTGATCACATAGATTAATTTAAAGGGAAATCTATTTTATTTTTTTCTTTGTTTTATGTATGTGACAAGAAGTTTTCTTTGATCATAGACTCTATCCTCTCAAATTTTTCCAAAACCAAACCTATTCAACATCTGAACGGTCCCAATGGAACCTCTCCGATCTAGGCGTATTTTGGACCTCCCCAGATTACCGGGAGGGGTTTTAGGTATTTTTCCATTAAGGCATCAAAGACGGAACACTGCCACCATTATTTGTTCATCCTTTATTGGGGTAGCCATAGTTGGGAAACCTAGTCGGTCTCCCAACGCCACACCACACACCACTCCTCCCGCGACCCCTAGGGTGCAAAGGAATGTGCCCCATCCGGGAAACCAACTAAATACACAGCAGGGTACGTCGTAGACTAACCCTTTTCCTAACTAGAACTTTGTGTCTTCACACATTGAAATGGCATCAACCTCTTAGTCACCTTTCTTAGCTTTGGTGAATTTGCCTAACTTAACCAAGCTAACGAATGACCCCATCGCATGTGATCCTACATGGCCTCCCATGCCCACGAAGCTCCCTTCAGATATTCCAAAGTTCGAAGGCAAGCAAGTGAAATACCCAGGTAATCATGTCATGACCTTTCACCTGTGGTGCTCATCGAACAATATCATTGATGATACTATTCGATTGAGATTATTTCAACGTAGTCTTACAGGAGTAGGCACGAAATGGTACGTGGAGAAACCCTAAGCTTCACAGGGAAGCTTTAGCACCCTCGCTACCGCGTTCCTAAAATATTTTCAGTTACCCATTCACCATGATTCTGGAATGGAATTACTGACGCATTTTAGACAAACCCCCACTATCCATATCTTGGACCATCTCCATGAATGGAGGAGGCATCACATTTTATGTAAAGCTAAACTCGAAAATTGGGTTCTCTTAGATTTGTTCTCGAAAACTCTTACGACAAAGATTTCAAAGGATGTGGCGCAGCATAAGCCCACATCCAAAGAGGATGCAATCAACAAAGCCCAACAACTTGAGTTGATTTATATGCAGTCAGGATACATTTAAAACATCCTGCCTAACGCCCTGCGCCTACAAAATTATCAAGAATTTCCAGGCGCTTCAAACTCTGCAGACGGACTAATTGGGTCATTGACCCAAGGTTACCTAGGTAGCAGTAGTCAAAATCCTGGTTACACATACAGTTCTACCCAGAACGTGCCTCAACCCAATTTTCAAAGTCATCATATGGCTTCACAAAATTTGACTAATAGGGTGCCAGTGTATCACCAGGGAGGACCTTATCCTCTGGCTAAGGGGAATCAATATACAAAAAGAAACACTGACAGAAGAGCTCCCCCCAATAGCCAGCTGAAAACTAGGGAACACGTTATGCTCAGTCCCCGGCACACGACCCACCTGTGCAAACCAATGCACAGGTGAAATTTGTGCAGCCATCCCAAAACCAACCATACCAATATAATCAAGAGAACTACCCTCCTAACGTGGTGAAGAAAAAATCCTAAAACAAGCCAAAAGGGAACCCTAGACAGGGGGGCAACAACCAGCAGCACCCACCGTGATCCCAGGTTGGAGGCAACTATAACCAGAATCAGAACCAGGAGCTAAGAAATGCCCAACGATAGAGAAAAATGCCACCTCTTTGAACAAACCATTCTTGTTCGATATGTGCTGAGTATGGCCACTATACTCACCACTTTCCCGGTCTCCCTGAGTTGAAGAAGCTACAGAGTAACCGAGGACAAGGAGGAACTTCCCAGCAACCAGCTGTGATGCAAGAACCCTTCCCCCATTAAGGGACGACAAGCACTCAGTAGAAAAAAATAGACGACTCCGAGAAAAGCAGCCATGAAATTTACATGATTGGCGAAGAGATGTTTTTCAAAACACGGAATCACAATTACGACACCCCACCAGACACCAATATGTCAAGGGAAAGTACCAGCGCACCGACTGTACCTTTGACCATTTCAAAGATGCCTATAGAACCATTGTCAAAAATGGAAAAGGGACCTAATTGGCAAGTATGAAAATACTCCAAAGCGGCCCATAATTATAGCATCATGGATGATTTAACACAATCTCCTACTGCTATGTCAGCTTTGGAAGTGTTTCAGTCATGCCCAAAACAACGGAAAGCCCTCCTTTTCGCGTTAGGTGCTATCGACCCTACCGATACATGCCTAATGGCTTTTGAATTAGACAAAGCCACCCCTAGGCTTCCTTACATGGTCGCCTTCCAGATACTAGTGTTGGTGCAGAATATCACTATTCACCGATTTTTCATAGACGAGGGTTCATCCACATGCATCATGTCCAAAAAAGTTTGGAAAAATTTAGGTTCTCCTGAACTAAAACCCTCAGTCATCATGCTTCGAGCATACGACGGTCGTCCATCAACCCCCGTCAGTCTCTACGAAAACGTCCTATTTTTCTTAGCCAGAAAAATGATCTGCATAGAGATTGAAGTCTTGGACGCTCACCTGGACTACAATATACTCCTTGGGCAGAGTTATATGTATGCTGTGTCTGCCATAGCGTCCTCTGTCTTCTGGATCATGATGTTCCCCCACGAGGACCGCATCATTACTATAGACCAACTGACACATAGTGAGAAGTGACCCCTAACAAACACCGATGTAATTCTACCCTATGTAGATACATCCTCAGATGCTCTCTCATGGGACCAAGAATATGGCCCCAGCCAATTTAAACCGTCGTTCATTCTAGGGTCATTCCTAGGAGATCCTCCCATAATCCCTGAGTCATCACCTGATGTCACAGGGGCTCTGGTGTGCATGATGTCCACATCAATCACTGAAGCTTGTTACGACACAGACACAAGCAGTAATGGCACCGAGTCATTGGCCATGGCAGCCTCTCTAGCCTACGCCACCTCCAAAACCCCTTTCCTCTACCCCCCAGCTGGTTTCGTCTCCTAACAGGTTTTGGAAACATTGGTATTACCCAACATATCGTTGGAAATCCCAGTTTGGTACCTTGTTCCCCCTGCAGGAACAGGAGCCACCCACATTACTGCCACAGGATTGAATCCCCTCAGTCCCGAGGAGGCCCCACTCATCCAAAAAACGGTCGAAACCACCCCCGCAAAGGAAATTCCCATTGCAAAACCAATGATTACAGATAATAAAACCGAGAAGAGAGGAAAGAAGATGGCGACCCCCGCTATTCAATGGGAATCACCAGTCTACGCCATATGCGACATAATAGGTCACCCTACCCATTTCTGTCTAGAACTGGATGAATTAAAACCACTCCTTGGATCTGAGACAGAAATCACGATGCCGCGTTCCCATAAAAAGGAACCTACTACCAAAGGTAAAGGAAAAACATTGCATACCAATCACGCATGTGTTCTATGCATAAAATTCAGGTAGTATACCCATCATTTTCTAGAGATCCCATGATATAGGGACACCTTACATGCCATCGAGCGATCCTATCAAGAGGATCCCTCCACCCGGGCATCCGCAAATGAACCTCATACCATTCTGTACCTACAGGAGGAACAACGAAGGGCACAAGAAATACCCCTATGCGATGAACATGGTCACTTCCTCAAAGAGTGCGTAGCCCTGGAGCTCATCCACAAATGATATCCTATAGAAAGGGTTTACTATGTTGGATTGCGGGCTGCAGAATTCACATGTCCACTATGCACCAAAAATCACCTTTTGGAGAATTGTCACTATATCCCCTGATTTCGGCTAGCCCTCGCTAGCTTGTGCTCCACCATAGTCCGCCCCTCCCAAGAAGATGACATGGATGCAGAATCCATGGAAAGCTCCACAAACCAGGAAGATGTGATGAATAGATCCATCATGTTCTTGTCTGTCAAAGAGTGACCGATTAGGGAACCCCTAGTTACTCCTAACCGCCCTCCACAGAGAATACCAACATGCACTTTATGCAAAATGTCAAATCATGCGGTCGTCCATTGTCCTGATTTAGTAGCATTATGGCGCTGGTTCCCCCGCCAGACCTAAAAATGAGCATGAAAAAACCCTCATATCAAGGATATTTTGCCTAATCTGTCAAGGAAATCATTATGAGCGACACTGTACTTATGACTCGCAAATTCATCCCACCATCGACATGATTCATACCATAGAGAATAGACAGGACGACCTCCGGAAATGGCATAAAAAGTACTTCGCCAGGTCAATGTCCCCACCCCCACAGTGGTGTACCAAGCAAGCTAAGACAACATACCAACCAAGCATGACCCCGACCAAGCCTAGGATAACATTCGGTCTATGTGACATGAATGACCACCGGGTCAACCAGTGTAGAGAACTGAAGCACCTTGCAAATAGTTTTCGTATAGTCTCTTCTCTCCCTCATAAAATTCTTTCTAACCAAGAGAAAATCACACGTACCTATTGCCGGATTTTTTCACAATTTCACCATACAATTAAATGTGTACACCTCCCCGATATAAGAGCGACAAGAGAAGTGTTGCGTCTACACTTCCCCAAAGAGGTAGATGCACCCAAGCCAACAATACGAAAATGGAAATAGAAGAGAACCTCTTCTACAATAGACCCTTTCCAAGTGTCCACATAAGAAACAACGAGTAGTGTAGAATCTCACACAATCTACTTTGTTGGCACAGTGATACCATGCACTATCTACACAGGCCAAAATCACACACCAGAGGTATGTATGCTAATGGAAAAATTCAGGCACCTCTGTAGCAGGCACAATTTCCACCTACTGGAATTTGACCATCCTAGAGGGGAACCCAAATTTGCGCCCATGTAGAATCCCATTACGGAGAGTCTTCCCCAACCAAATGTTGATGAAATGATTCACCATATATGATTTGTATCATCACATATTGAATTTTCTCCCACGTCCCAGGATTTCCACCCTATTCCTATCACAAAAGGTCATGATACCTTGTGCTTTTGCATTGATTTACGCAAGATCCCAAATTTATGTGCTGCCATCGAACTACTTTATGACACCCTGTTAAGTCCCTATATTAATAGTGTAGTCCCTTATTATGTTAGTGTATCCCCCCTTAATGTTATTGTTGTACCCCTGTAACCCCCATATTGTTATTATTGTGCCCTTACACTATTATTGTTAGGTTGGCTAGGGTTACATTGTAGCCTGATGGACTCCTATATATAGAAAGGAGGTTTTGTCATTTGTATCATCCAGTAATTGTTCATTCATGTCATGTATTGGAGGTTTCCCCCTAGAAGTGGCTTGTTTCTAAGGCGTTGATATCTCTTTTCTTCTATTTTTGGAGCTGGTTTCACAACATTTGGTATTAGAGCTTTGGATTATAGGGTTTTCGCTGCTCCAAACTGGTCATCATGGAATTTTCGCTATAAATTTTTTCTATGAAGGTTCAGAAGCTAAATTTTTAGAGTGTGAAGCTGAAAGCTTGAGGAACATCATCACAAAATTTTAGAGCTTGGTTCGCAATATTTTAGGAGATATGATCTGTGGAAGTTAGGGCTTTTTGCAGGCTCCTAAATTTAACCTAAACAGGTCATCGCGGAATTTGCACTATAAATTTTTTTCTACGAAGATTCAGAAGCTGAAATTTTTAGAGAGTGAAGCCAAAATCCTGAGGAACATCTTTGTAAAATTGTAGAGCTTGGTTTGCAACAGTTTCAGAGATATGATCTGTGGAAGTTAGGTTGTTTTCAGGGTCCCGAATTTCATCTCAAAGAGGTTATCATGGGAAAATATTCATAAATTTCTCTCTGAGCATCGGATTGGAATGCTGTAAAAAGTGGCTGCAATTAAATAGATTGTAGTTTCCTGTTTATCAATTTTAGAGCCAAAAGTGGAAAAAATGACATGTGGCAAGTCGTACAAGTTCGCTCTATTGAACTAGTCCATAATTAGGTCATTGTAGGATATTGGTCATAACTTTGCCTTCAAGAATCAAATCAGGTCAGACCTGTGGCATTCGAAATAAGATTCATAGGGATACTGTAGGGTCAAATTTTAGTTATTTAGGATCCGAAATCACATATATAATTCAGTTTCAATATCGAGCTTCTCAAAAGCAAGAAAACGATATGTATTTGGTTTTTAAAATTGCAGAACATTTGTTTGAAAAAGCAGTTTGAAGTGATTCCAAGGGAAAATTTTAGAATTTTTATCAGTATTGGGTTTTGTAATGCCTCCAAAATATAATTCCATACCCATTAATCCATCAAAAAGCTATACTATGACGCATGAAGAGGAAGAATTGCAGTATGAGATATCAAAATTACGGTACCAAGTGCAACAAATTTCGATCTTACGAAGAGAAACCGAAGATGACATAGATGGTTTAAAAGAAGAAATGGAGGCTAAGTTGGATGGTTTGAAGGATCAAATAATAGCTAGTATGGATGATAAATTAGTGGAAGAACACATCGAGCATCAACAACAAGTTCTCCAACTCTCAAATGATAACCTAACTTTGGTGTAGTCTAATCTAATGAAACAATAGGAAGATCAACATTACATCAAAAGAAGTTCTAAAGTAGTCACAGAAAAAATAAATCGACAAGTACGATAAATTTCAGGTTATCTTAGCAAGTAGAAGTAATTTCCTGTAGAATATTCCACATGGGAGGATGAGAATTATATACAGAAGCATCAAGAAATAATCAAGCGTTGAGGACAACACTTGTTTGAAGGAGAGGGGCATGTTAAGTCCCTATATTAATAGTGTAGTCCCTTCTTATGTTAGGGTATCCCCCCTCATTGTTATTTTTGTACCCCTGTAACCCCCATATTGTTATTATTGTGCCCTTATATTATTATAGTTGGGTCGGCTAGGGTTACATTGTGGCCTCATGGACTCCTATATATAGAAAGGAGGTTTTTTCATTTGTATCATCTAAGAATTGTTCATTCATGTCATGTATTGGAGGTTGCCCCCTCGAAGTGGCTTATTTCTAAGGCATTGATATCTCTTTTCTTCTATTTTTGGAGTTGGTTTCACAACACACCCAACCTCTAGAACATCGCCTAGTACAACTAGAGCTTGTCGACGATTATCGCTACAACACAATAAGGCCCACAAGAGAAGGGTAAAAGCATCATTTAACCACTACATCACCCCTCACTCATTCACCAAGGGATAATTAGACCTCCGCTATGATATCTAAAAATAGGTCCTAGGGCCAGGAAATTTTGAAACCTTGTGGAAAGGACCCTACATCATTAAACATTGCCTCCGACAGGGGGCATACATCTTGATGGAACCGGACGGGACCTGCCTCAGCAACCCTGTCAATGGCCTTTACCTCAAGAATTTCTACCCATAAGGGCCAAAACGACCCTTCCCTAGAGTGAACGTACACAACCCCAACCACTCAATATTTTTGACCAAAAGATTTATTTAAACGCGCTCAAAGTATCACCATGGATCATCAACCTGAACCCTATTTCAGATTTGCTGATGGAGCATCAATATGGTCTCAAAGTTTAGCCACAACTGCCTGGGTCATTTACCACCCTGACCGATCGCCACTCTGCTCAAATGGTGTGTGCATCAGTTCAACAACAAACAATTAGGCAGAATATGATTCCGTCATCGGACTTATGTGCAATGCCGTCCATCAGGGTATATGCCATATGCATATCTACCTCGATTCCCAGTTAGTAGTGTCGCAATTAAACCAAAAATTTGAGACAAGAGATACACATCCATTTAGAAATATTTGCCTGCAAAAGATTAAGCAGACAATTTGACTATATCACATTTACACATATACCAAGGAGTGAAAACCAAAAAAATGATTGCATAGATAACAATATCCTAAACTAGAATGCATCTTGAATAAACCATCATACAATAAAAACCAAAAATATAGACATCCATCAACATACCATCATACATAAACCGAAAGAGGTGAAACATAATGTAGAGTCGCAAAAAATATCTCTAATATATATATATCACAATGTGTATGTCTGAGTACAAAAAATAGTGTTGCTGGCCCAACTGCCAGCCCAAAGATACAAAAAGTTGTCAAAAATAAGGGAAGCATCCTCATAATGGGTACATTTCCTGTGTACAATTATAATCTAGGGTGGTGCCCTCTCAGAAGGGGCACTTGGACCCACCACTACTCCGAGTGCCACCACTGGAGCTGCCGTCATAACCGCGACTGCCACCCGATGTAGACTGGGCTGATAGTCCCTCTTGCGGGCCATCATAGTCTTTAACCAGACCTTGTCAAAGTCATCCATGAAACCCCAAGCATGCATCCCCTGGGTCAAGCAGTCTACTCGACCCCCACAAATCCTTAAGAATTAATACATGAACTTCCATTTCCGCAATACAAGCATTTGCCATATCTGCATGAGCCACTGCCGCATCGACACGAGCTTGCTTGACCGTAATCTCTCCAGCAGCCAAGCTGCTGCCCTCCCCTAAAGGGCCAACGCCACCGCCAGGTCCCCCAAGAGCACCTCCTCCCTGATCACCCCTAGGTCTTCGTAGAGGATCGTGGCTATCCAACCGAGCCACGGGGTGACCCATCTCACCAACATCTACAAGAGTAACCAAAATGATGTCAGTGTCACTAGAAAAACACATAAGTACATGTATACTCAAATAAACATAGAAAACATGCACAACATACTTGTGGGACCCCAAGCGTAACCAAAAGGGAGACTCGTGTCTAGATCCCCCCAGAAGTCCATCCCCACATACGTGTATGGTAGGAACATCTACAGGTTGGCCTGAAACCAGGCCTCTATCATGGCATTCCAGTAACACCCCACCATGCCACCACCACCTCGTGGCACCACCAGAGCCCATCTCCTCATACGGGGCTCCCGTGGCCCCCCAAGAGGCACCACCACTACTGGCCTCAACAAAACTACCCTCTTGTACATAATGCTGCACAAGATACTGGCATACGCAAATGACTTAGATCCATGTTGGACCTTGTTGAGTTGTGACACCATCCCGTCAAAGCAGAAATGGGAAAAGTCGAAAAAATGCCTTGACCTCAACCGGTGAAATACTCCAACTTGCAGGCCTGATGCCCGATGTGGAGCAATTGACCCTGCTAGTCTCACAATCACTGCCAGAGCACATCGCTCTGCAAGATCTGTAATTGATGCAATGCTGATGCATCCCTCTGTAAGAGGCACCCCACCATAGTGGCATCTCCTAATTTTTTCCAAGTCCACTTTCCCTGCAGGGAGTGGATATATCAGTGCCTCACCCTGAGGCAGTAACCTAGTCACAAAGTAAACATCCGTCTCAGGACAGATGACCAAGTGTGTCCCCCACAACACAAACATGTTTCACCTCCTCCGCCAATAACGGATCACGTAACGTAGTGTTTTTCTGCGACCGAAGAAGCTCGTTCTTCACGAACTTCAGAAGTCCCCATAGCACTAGCTGATGGCATGCCCTAGTATCAGAAACCAGCTCAGTATGGAGCTCGGGCCAATCTCGGTCCCTCCACAATAACATGTCATCAAAACAGGTACCCATCAGTATAGAAAAAACCCAAAATAGGAAAAATCCAAAAATATTTTCTGCCTCAGCTTTGTGCACCTGCCCCTCAGACAGGCGCTCTTAAGGCACGCTAAAAAAGGGGGAACGAGTGCATTAGCGCGCTTATCCCCCTAAAAACACAAAAAGGGCTCGCCTTTGCCCTGATCGCCCGCGCAATCTAGGGCAAAAAACACCTAGAATCCGTACAAACCCAGTCTGTATGGACCCTGGCACCATCAAAATAAAAAAATTCCAATGCAGGATGTCATGAAGGTTATCTGGGCATGATCTCATGAATCCCTGGTGCTCAGGCTGATCGCAATGGCAAGAAATGATACACAAATTTCTCTGACCTGTCAAAAACTCAGCAAGAACAAATGAATTGAATTAGGGCCATATCCACCTATATATCACCCTTTTCAAAAACTATGGAGGACCATAACGAGAGATAAGAAGGTCCATTCTCTGAACCGTAAGTTGCGCCACAATAAGTACTCCATGATGGATAGAGGTGATGCCACACATTCGCACTCCCGAAAAAATATTTTTTCAACACCGGTAGGTATGCCTCTCTCATATTATTTTTTAAAGCTCACGACTTTCAATAATATTTGATAAAGAAGATGCTTTCACTTGAGGTAGATTTTTTTACAAGAAAAGCTCGCAAACCATCCACAACGTTATCTCCTGAAAGATCCAGAGCAGGTATCATTCTACCCCCAACATGATAGAGTCCCAGAAAACTTTGCATATCTTGACAACATTTCTCCATCAGAAATAAACCATAGGGTCCTCACATATGACCGTGTTTATCATCATCCCACCCTGCACATTGTTTTGGTTCTTGTGTTTTGGCCTGATTGGCAAGGCCAAAAGACAAGACAACATCAAACAACTTTGGGATCCTAGGATCTAGCCCTCTTGGATTCAGAGAGGGATCTCTCTATAAATGTAAAGAAGGATATATCTTTAAGGTCAGATTGAGGTATTAGGCTAGGTATGAAGCACATGGGTTTTTGATTTGTTTGTTTGGTTGGAGACCATTAATTGAGAAGGTCATGTGGAATGAAAAAAGGAACAAAGTAGAATGATGTTTCAACATGGGAAGATAGGTCAAGAAAAGTGTCAATCCATTGGGCTATGGAGTCATAAAAGGGAATTACTTTCATAACAAATATCCAAGGGTTTCCATAGGGAAAGTCATCTATACCAAAGAATATTTTAGATAGATGGTGATATGGAACATTAAAGGTGGGTGAAGGAAAGAAAGAAACCAAAGTGCAGCCTAAGATCAGGTAAGGACTTTGAACCTATCCTGCTTTTGACATACTTCAAAGGAGACTCTCCATAAAGACACAAAGGGTAGCTTAAGATCAGGTAAAGACTTTTAACTTAGCCTGCTTTCACCATAATCTTAAGGAAAACAATCCAACATTCCTCATAACCACTTTCAGAAAGTAGAAAACATTTAAGGTTAAACACAGAGCAAGGCCTAAGATCAGAGAAAGAATTTTAACCTTCACTGCTTTTGACACTAACTCAAAGGGATCTTGAAAGGCTAAATGTTAGAAAAGGAACCTATTATATAGGAATAACTTTGAATCCCCAGTTTCCCAATTCTTTCAGCTGAAACCAAACAAAAAAATCTAAGAAACAAACTCTAAATTCATACATCAGTAAGCATGGACAAACCAACTTCTATACTGGTTAAATTATGCTGAATTTGTTCTTAGATTACACAAATAGAGGAAAACATAAAGATAAAGATTTACAGTGAGATTTAGGGTACTACCAGCAGTATATCCTAATCTATGCTTGATTTTCTTTATCAGAGAATAATGGACAGTGTGAAAGACATGAAAGGAGATAATTGCAGTAAGGAAAAGAATCACCAGTAATATAGACCAGGATCTTGTGGATCTGCTTGTTCAATTGATGTGCAAAACTAGTCACATACTTTGACCCCAGTGGATTTTACAGTCCAAACTTCTCTTCCCAGCCTAATATATTACAAACTACTCAGCTACTCCCACCAATAATAGTTCTAATAGTCAAATAAAATCCCAACCAACCAACAACCACCTTTACAATGTATTTTTCAAGAGTTCTTATAGGGGAATGAGTGACAGTAGTAGTGGATGTAAACTTAATTGATTCATTAAGACAGAGGGGAGGAAGGTCGAGTGCCCACTCTGCATAATGTATTTTCTTTAACTTTGTGTACTATTTAGGCTGGTTCATAAGTCTTTTTTAGGTTGACAACAACTCCAGGTATGTTTCATTGAAGTACTCTCTGGCTGCTGGTACTCTGTTTTGTCTTCTGAGATAAGTAAAGTGACAGAAGGTCTTTGAGGTCTTCCATACTTCCATAAATACTGTTTTGATAGTTCTAAAGCCTTCTTCTGACACACTTTCAGGCTTTCTTCTGACTTGCTTTCTGAATATACAGGTTTTCAGAGGCGCTGGAAGGTTCGTGTAAGGGTCGATGAACCCCTGCTGGTATCCTCTTCGCATGGATAATGGCCTTTGGATCATTATCCCCTGCCTCCGTTTAATTTTTTAAACTATGGAAAAAACCACATATCCTGCAAAAAAACACACAAAAATTACGAAAATCCTGTGAAAATAGGTTGAGCAGACTGCCTTGGAGGTTTGGGCAGGGGTTTAAATCGAAGCCGTTAGATCAAAATGATCAACGACCGAGATTTATTGGTGAAATCATTTGAGAGGAGGTTGGGCGAAAAGTGCAATGGGGTGAAATTAAGTTTGGACCGTTAGATCAGAAAGATCTACAGTTGAGATTAAAAGCTGAAAGACATTGCGAAGGAGAAAGGTGGTAAGGCGGAAAACCATAGTGGTTTTCGCAAAATTTTTGGGCGGTAAGCGGTTTGCCCCAAAAAAATGCGATACAACACACTGATTGATGCGTGTCCCTCGCAATACCACTAGTTTCAGAAAATTTTGGGGCGTTAACGTTTGGGCGCATAAAAAATGTGAAACGCAACGTCGACCATCGGATCGGAGGACCCAGATCCGACGGTGCGGATAACATGCGGTGGGAAGAGATGCACGGTTAATGAGGTCAATGGGGCCCAGGGATGACATGAGGTCCTTTTTCGTGGAGTGGGCAGATCAATGGACTATCGGGTTTAATCCCGCCCATTAGATCTAATAAATGAACAGTTGAGATTTAATAAGGGGCGGGACATTAGAAAGGAGGAAAGGGAGGATCGGTAAAAAGGTGGAGGTCGGGCGCTATGATGACTTGATGGTTGTCGATCAATACAGATCGACGGTCCAGATCTGTTCAAAAATTTACATGTCGGGAGTGTGAAAATAAAAGGAAAAAAGGCCCTTTAGCGCCCGGTTGTGGGGCTTAAGGTCGCATGAGGCGGGGGCTAAAGGAAACAAGCCCTCGAGGGCTTAAAACCTGTATAGTGTAAAATTACTATTTTTAAGGCCGAAATAGTGCTTTTTAAGCCCAATGAGGAGTTCCAGTAGATAAAATGGATGATTTTTAAACCATGTAAAGGGAAGGACATGGTTTAAAAAAGGGTTTAGGGTGATTTTAAAGGCTAGATGAAGGTTTATGGAGGGATTTCATGGAGGAAATAATGAGGACAATGGGGTTTATTCATGAGTAAAGGAGGAGTAAAAATGATGGAAAGTGGGGTTTTAAGCAGTCTTTCTTTGGCAAACAACAGGTTTTTTAGGATAAAGAGGGAAACAACAGTGACGATTCTTTGAAGGATAGAAGACACATGGAGGCTTCAAGAATGATAGATTTTCAAAGAAAATGTTTCTCTTGAAGGCTCAGAAACATATTTAGCCACCTATTTGCTTTGAGAAAATAATATAGGTGGCTAACAGTGGTTCCACATGGGGATGGCATCTTCTTGAAGATGTCAAGAATCTCAGATATTGTCTTTGGAAGTAGGCCAGATGCCTGGTACTTAACCATCCTTTTTCTTTGATCAGTTGCTACAAACATGATGGCTATTATATCAGTAGAAAAATATTCTCCCAAACCACTACCTACCCCTCAAATTGTCCTAACATTTCTTCTTCAAGGTGCATTTGAGCTTGCAGACCTTCTTCATCATTATTTTTTATTGAAAGCAGAAAACTAATCTAATTATACCCTTATTTCTACATGGGACAAGATTAAACAGTTGGACTCATAGCTTTTCTACCTAAACTAATATCTGCCAGGATTACACTATCTGGCAGATTTCTTTCTCTACATTTTAAAACAAAAATTTAAATACAGACAAATCAGGATTAGACTGTTTGATTTGCTGTGGGTCCATGGCATAAATACAAGCTTCACATGGACTAAACTTTGCAGAAATTAAAAAAAAAACTTGAAGGCTTCAGATTTGAAAAATCCCCAGAATCCTTCCTTCTTCTTGTGACTCAGATTTTGAGCTTTTTAGAGTCACCTTTCTTTCTTAGTTTCTCTGCTGGTTCAAGTGTTGAGCATATATGAACCCTTCTCTTTCTTATTTTTGTATTGTTGCATTTTTCTTCAAATAAAAATCAACAACTAACTAAATTGATCTGGATTTATGCAGGAACGCAACAGAATACAGAAATAACCATAAAAATAGAGATGCAGCGGAAATAATGCGTCATTTCATTAATATCAAACAACAGAAATATGCTTACAGACATAATGAAAATAAAATAGCTAAGGTGCTGGTAGCGAATATCTGAGAAGAGATGTGGTGGCTACCGACCTCTGAACTGTGTTACAATGAGGCTCGAGGGCCTATTTATTGTTGAGAAACAATGTGGAATCCGAAACGTTCAAAAACCTAACCGTAGGAGATGAGGCGCAAAAACTATGGGCGCCCATTTGGGTAAACTGGTGGTTCAACTTCCCGGGGGCGTAACTTTGGCATCCGATCTCTGTTTGACGCGCTCGATAGCTCGTTAGAAAGATCTATCTGAGGACTACAACTTTCAAGACGAATTTGATGATCAAATTCGCTAGTAAAATGATACCCAAAAAACGTCGTTTAGGGCCTCAAAACGGCTCTGGAAGTCCAGGACCCGAAAAACTGCTAAAAATAGTAAGTTTTGTTGCAACTTAAAAACTGAAAGAACTGGAGACGGGGGTTCAAATGGAATACGTGGGTGGCCACCAATATCCACCTGGATAATTAAGCCCCCAAAACAGCTCCGAGAGTGGAGGACCCAAAAACCTGCTAAAAATAGTAAGTTGTGCTGAATATGAAAAGCTGCAAGAATTGATGGTGCTGGTCCAAATGGAATAGGTGGGTGGCCACCGATATCCACCTGGATCATAAATGCTCACAGGCTGAGCTTTATTGATATTTCCTACCTACCCTACTCTAACTTGAAGTATTTACATGTCTTGCTAGCAAATTCTCTTTTCCAATACATCCAGCCAATCAAATGATCCCATGACTGGTCTCTGCTCATCTGTTTGAGCAAGCTGGATAGGTGGGGCCACTCCCAGTCTCTTTGTCTTTTAACAACAACTTCCAAAATGTTTTTTGTTGTCTGCAACAAGCTACTCTTGATGAAATTTGATCCTTCTCTGAATGTCTGTAGGAAATGAGCATAAGGATCTCGAAATGATACCTAGTTGTGAGTATTTGGCAAGTAGGTTTTAACCAATATTGCTTCCTCTGCCACTGGATCAAGGAAAAGATTCTTTTGAGAAAGAAAATCTTCCTCATCTTCATTGCTTTTTGAACTAGAGGACTCATCATATACTGCAGTGTTGTCCTCTTGTAGCTCTGAGATCTTCTGATCTAGTGGGTTGAACTCTATGAAAAGATCAATGTATTCTTGAGAAGGGGTATGTTCCATTGCTTCCTCTTTTCCAAGAGAAGGCTCCTTGTTTTCAACCTACTCAAAAAAATCTTCCTTTTTTTCCTCTTCACGCTCTGAGATGAAAGGCTGCTGACTTCCAATCACATGAAAATTGTTACTGATGATCTGAGATAAAGCGGAGTGAAGATTCAATGAATCTTCACCTACTTCTAGACTTTCATAACTTTCTTCATCGGTATCATAAATAGCCTGCATGGGCTAATTACTCTCTTGAATTTGATGGAACTATTTTTCCTCCCACAAATATTCTGATGATGGCCCTACAAGATAAACTTCTGTTTGGAGAACATCATCATCAGATGAATCAAAACTAGGAAAATCATTAAAGTGAGTAATGCTACCAATCAAACAAAATGGATTATTAGCAAGTCTTCCTTCATTCGGATTTATAGGGGAGCTTTCCAAATCTGTACAACGAAGCTCAGTAGATGAATGGACAAGAATGTTTGTTCTGCAAAAAATTTCAGAGGCTAGCTGTCTATTGATGGTCTGATCTATTTCTTCTTCTGTCAAAGGGGAAAATTCTCTTGTATTTATTTGATCAGAAGAGCAGTAGCTCTCTGTTTCTTGTGAAGAATGAGTTTGAGGCAGAATGTCTTCTTGGGCCTATGCTACAAGGGATAATGAATTAGTATTTGAGATTGCAGGTATATCTTGAGGAATGTTCTTGATTTCTTAGTTAGTTTCTTCCTCAACTGATTCACCTAGGTTCCTGTGATAGTCAGGATGCATATGAAACTCTTGAATGGCTTCTAACAGATCTTCTGGATGCATGTCTACCAAATTATCATCAATATCTAGTAGGTATTGTATGAGGTTCTGAGATTGGTCACAACATTTTTCTCTCCACAGTATGGATGAGGGGTTTTCTTTGTATCTCTCATAAAATCTTGGTGCATGTCTTTCAAAGAAAACAAACTCCTAGGGTCTAGCCATTCATACCAGTCCCTTGCCTTTATTTTTAATGTTAACATGAACATTTTCATAAGGGAATATTCTGCCATTCAGTCTTTACCTTCCATACATGTATGTGAAAATTGATGAGATGCAGCAATGGGTCTTCAAACTTTTCACCTTGAAAAATAGGAAGGTTATCATCCAAAATCACCGGGGGCATTTTATGTGGGAACCCAGGGATATGTTCACTACTCATTGGGGCATATCTTCGTTGTATCCTTGGAATCATTTTGTAAATCAGATAAGAGGTCACTGTGTCTATTCAACCAGTCCAAAGTCTTCTACTAGTGGAGTCACCAGGTGGAGGATTTCAAATATTTGAGGTGAGTTGCTGTCCACCATCAGCAATCTAATACCAATCTAAGAAGATTATGGGTCTTCTGAGGTATTAAGGTTGTATAAGATAGAAATCACTCAGAATTCCCCAGTGGAGTTGCCATTATGTTGTGGTTCCTGTGTTTTGGCCTGATTGGCAAGACCAAAAGACAAGACAACATCAAACCACTTTGGGATCCTAGGATCTAGCCGTCTTGGATCCAGAGAGGGATCTCTCTATAAATGTTAAGAAGGATATATATTTAAGGTTAGATTGAGGTATTAGGCTAGGTATTAAGCACACGGGTTTTTGATTTGTTTGTTTGGTTGGAGACCATTAAATGAGAAGGTCACGTGGAATGAAAAAAGGAACAAAGTAGAAGGATGTTTCAGCATGGGAAGATAGGTCAAGAGAAGTGTCAATCCATTGGGCTATGGAGTCATAAAAGGGAATTACTTGCATAAAAACTATCCAAGGGATTCCATAGGGTAAGTCATATATACCAAAGAATCTTTTAGATAGATGGTGAGATGGAACATTAAAGGTGGGTGAAGGAAAGAAGGAAACCTAAGTGCAGCCTAAGATCAGGTAAGGACTTTGAACCTATCCTGATTTTGACATACTTCAAAGGAGACTCTCCATAAAGACACAAAGGGCAGCTTAAGATCAGGTAAATACTTTTAACTTAGCCTTCTTTCAGCATACTCTTAAGGAAATCAATCCAACAGTCCTCATAACCACTTTCAGAAAGTAGAAAACATTTAAGGTTAAACACAGAGCAAGGCCTAAGATCAGAGAAAGACTTTTAACATTCACTGCTTTTGACACTAACTCAAAGGGATATTGAAAGGCTAACTGTTAGAAAAGGAACTGAGTGGATAGGATTAACTCTGAATCCCCAGTTTCCCAATTCTTTCATCTGAAACCAAACAAATAACATCTAAGAAACAAACTCTAAATTCATACATCAGTAAGCATGGACAAACCAAATTCTATACTGGTTAAATTATGCTGAATTTGTTCTTAGATTACACAACTAGAGGAAAACATAAAGATAAAGATTTATAGTGAGATTTAGGGTACTACCAGTAGTATATACTAATCTATGCTTGCTGTTATTTATCAGAGAATAATGGACAGTGTGAAAGACATGAAAGGAGACTATTGCAGTAAGGATAAACATCACTAGTAATATAGACCAAGATCCTGTGGATCTGCTTGTTCAATTGATGTGAAAAACCAGTCACATACTTTGAGCCCAGTGGCTTTTACAGTTCAAACTTCTCTTCCCAGCCTACTATATTACAAACTACTCAGCTACTCCCCCCAATAACAGTTCTAATAGTCAAATAAAATCCCAATCAACCAAAAACCACCTTTACAATGTATTTTTCAGGAGTTGTTATAGGGGAATGAGTGACAGTAGTAGTGGATGTAAAATTAATTGATTCATTAAGACAGAGGGGAGGAAGGTCGAGTGCCCACTCTGCATAATGGCTTTTCTTTAAATGTGTGTACCCTTTAGGCTAGTTTAGAAGTCTTTGTCAGGTTGACAGCAACTCCAGGTATGTTTCTCTGAAGTACTCTCTGGCTGCTGGTACTCTGTTTTGTTTTCTGAGATAAGTAAAGTGACAGAAGGTATTTGAGGTCTTCCATACTTCCATAACTGCTGTTCTGACAGTTCTAAAGCCTCTGTCAGTGTAATAATCGTTATGGTGCTTGATGGAACATGGAGGAGGTTGTGTAGATAGTCTTTCTAGGAGAAGAATGTTCTGCTGATCTGGCTCTGATTGCTTTAGGCTTCATTAAGCCTCCTTGATCATCTTTGGGTCTTTGAACTGCATCTTTATCCTTAAAAACACTAGATTATGAGTTTTGAGTCTTCAATAATATGCTTTAATCCTTTATTTTGTCTTCTGATATGTTAGCCACCTATAAAATTTTGACATAGAAAACAGGGGGCTAAATGGTTTCTAAGTCTTCAAGAGGAACATCTTCATTGAAAATCTACCATTCTTGAAGCCATCATGTGTTTTTTGTCCTCTGAGGCAATCCTCAATGTTGTTTTCATCAAAAAGGCTCACTGATTGTGAAAGAAAAAGCTTCAAAAAAGGCGTCCTTTTGCCCTATTTCACCTCCTCCAAATCCCTCATTTCACATCCTCATTCCCTCAGAAAGTCCCTCCAAATGTCCCCATTTGACTTTCTAACTCCCTAAAAACCCTATTTAAACCTCATATTGTGCTTGGTTTGTTTTAAAAATACCCTTTTCCCCCTACCGGAACCCTCATTTGGCCTTGAAAAGCACTAAATTTGGCCTAAAAATCACCCAATTTGCACTATAATAGAACTTAACCCCTGAGGGCTTATACGGCTTAGCCCCAGCCTCATACAACCTCAGCCCTGCGACCGGGTGCTAAAAGGCTGAAAATCCTTTAAAAAGGCCTATAAAACATTTTTCCGCTCCATTGAAAGTTAAGCCCCCGTGGGCTTATTCTTCTCAGCCCCCCTCCATGGAACCAAAACTCCGGGATCAGGCGCTCAAAGGCTATAAAACCATATTAAAACCTAATTTCCCTTTTTTTTCTATTCCCCGACAGTTAAAACTTTGTGTGAATATCCACCGTTGATCTTCGCAGATCAACGGTTGTTATTGCGCCCGATCCCCGCTCTCATATTTCCCCATTTATTTAACTCCGCTCCGAGAAGTAATCACAGCCGTCCATTGGGTAGATCCTATGGCCTCAATTGAACCCAATGAGACAGACATCCCAACGCGTACACTGCCGATCCATTTGATCTTAGCCATTCATTCGGGTAAATCCAACGACTGCTATTAATTTCGACGGCCCACATTCCCCGCCCGTGTATCTCTCCCCATCGGGTTTTATCCGTACCGTCCAATAAAAAACTTCATATCCGACGGTCGATAACGAGTTTCGTGAAATTTTAGCGCCCTAGGTTTAATGCTAAAAAAGAATGCAAAATGGGCGGTTTTTCTTTGCCACGTGTCTCGCAGTGTATGGAATCACGTGAATTTTGTTAAAACCACATACCGCCTCCGACCCCGCGTGAATACCGCTAGCTATTTTCTGCCTTACCACTTGTCCTCCACAGTGTATTTTCTCATTTAATTGTGGCCGTCCATCAAGCTGATTCAACGACCTGGATGTGTTTTCACCTCTGCTCTTTCTCCTTTCGCCCAATCTCCCTTATGACCCCATCCCTTGATCTTCGCCATCAATCATTTCAATCCGACGACCATAATTCAATCTTACCTCCATTTTCTCATTATTCATTTAGCCGTCCCAAGAGTTTCATCTTGCAATATCCACCATTGATTGCCATGGTCAGATCTAATTTGACGGCTCATAATCCTCCTCACACCAAAACTTCGCCAGATCAGATTTCGCCCCCGGTCATCATTTTTTCACTGTTTTGCCGTGGTTTCACCCATTTCTTCACTAAAACCACCATTTTCCATCGCTTATTTCCATACTCCACAAACCTCCAGAGTGTTCATCCACCTTCCCGCATGGATTTCTCAATAAGTATTATCTCATTTTTACAGGTTTTAAAGGGGCGTGCACCCTCTTTGTTCCACAGTCACAGACAGAGTTTATCAGAGCGCATGGAATGTATTTTTAGAACCAGAGAACAGAGGGAAGCACACTGTTAAGAAGGTCTAAAGCATATTTTATTAAAGGAGCAGTGTTAAAACCCTGATCTAAACCCTCCTGCACCATTAAACCTGCACAGGCACCAAAAACAGTCAGAAAAGAAGCAGCAAATAGTATCAGTTACAGTTTAAAGGGATTAAAACGTACATTATTGAAAATTAATGATGTAATTCAGTGATTAAAGGATGAAAATAAAGTTGAAGACCAGAAGACAGAAATTAAGCCTAATTAGGCGTAAAACACATATCTAAAAATTAAATTAAAGGTGTTTTAGGAAAAGACAAAGACATGTATCAGTTCGAGAAACCTCCACTGCCACTCAGAGGCCAATTGAAGCCTCTCCAAATCTAAAATCCAACCCTCTCCAGCTACCAAAAGACACTTGCAGCCTCACAGAAATCAAAGAAGGCCTAGTTATTGTAAGAACAGAAGATATTGGCCTAAAGACAACTGAATAGTTAATACAAATCGAAAGACTTATTACTACTTTTCAGCAAAGTTATTTTAAAGATAAAAAATAGTCCTAAAGTCAATCTTTTTGTCCATTAAGCCTCGAAAAGCAGAAACAGAGTTATGAAGCAGAGTAATAGGTTGAGTGCATTCCTGCCTTATGCCTTGCCTCGTTTTCAAAGGCTATGAATTGCATTGATTGTGGAATTAATGATACTTGACCCTTAGAAACTCTCCCACTTCCTCATTTTCTTACAAATTCTCCTTGAGGAGCACATTGTAATGGTTGGTCTCTGGATATCTGTTGCATGTAATAGTTTTCTGAAGCTGCTGAAGTCCTATTTGCAATTGAAGATACATAAGCTGATATGAGCAGTTTGAAGTTGTAGAGACCTACCGGGCTTGATGATTATAACTGGTTTAAACATCAAATACAAGCTAATTTATGGGATTTTTATCTATGCCAATGGTGATGCGTTTCTTATCGTGAATTATTATTTCTCTTTGTGTTTTCATTCTGTCCACTTTTTCTGATAAAGAACAGTAAATATAGAGCTAGGATTTACTTTTAACAGTACCCTACTCTCACTAATAAGCTCTATCTATATGTTTTCTTCCTTTGAAAGTTTTTCTTAAGAGTACATTGAAAACGGGTTATTTTCAAAGCACTTACCTCATCTTAGATTACTTTTATGTTTTCCATTAAGTGTATGCCAAAGCAAGATAGTTTCAAAGCACTTACTTGATCTTAGGCTGCTCTTTGCTTTTCATTTGTTTGCTCTCCATTTCCTATTTGTTTCATTCCATAAATTCAACTTAAGAGATCCTTTGACATATATGACTTGCCCCATGGATCACTCTTTAACCTTGCTGTCCAATTAAATCCTCTTATAACTCCATAGCCCAATGGATTGAAGCTGCTTTTTGCCTATCTTATCAGCTGAATCATCCTTTCACTTGCATACACCTTCACCCTTTATTTGAACTTCCTTCACCTTCATCATGTCCTTGCCCAACCAAAACCAAAAAAAAAAAAAAACCCATACTCTTCATAACTAGCCTAACATCACATTTCAAGCCTTAAAGATCACATCTTAAAACACACTTATAGAGAGATCCCTCTCTAGATTCAGGAGGGCTAGGTCCTAGAATCCCAAAGTGGTTCATATGTAGCCTCTACAGTTTGTAGTTTCCAAACTTGCAAATTAAAGAGACCTAACATGATACACTTTGAGGCTTTCTTCTGATCTTCTTTGTGAATATACAGGTTTTCAGGGGCGCTGGAAGGTTCGTGTAAGGGTCGATAAACCCCTGCTAGTCTCCTTTTTGCATGGATAATGGCCTTTAGATCATTATCCTCAGCCTCCATTTCATTTTTTAAACTATGGAAAAAAACCACATATCTTGCAAAAAACACACAAAAATTACGAAAATCCTGCGAAAATAGGTTCAGCAGACTGCTTTGGAGGTTTGGGTGGGGGTTTAAATCAGAGACGTTAGATCAAAATGATAAATGGCCGATATTGATTGGTGAAATCATTTGAGAGGAGGTTGGGAAAAAAGTGCAATGGGGCAAAATTAAGTCCGGACCGTCAGATTAGAAAGATCCATGGTTGAGATTAAAAGCCGAAAGACATTGTGGAGGAGAAAGGTGGTAAGGCGGAAAACCATAGTGGTTTTTGAAAAAGTTTTGGGCGGTAAGCGGTTTGCCCAGAAAAAATGCGTTACAACACACTGATTGACGCGTGTCCCTCGCAATATCATTAGTTTCAGAAAATTTTGGGGCATTAACGTTCGGGCGTGGAAAAAATGTGAAACACAACGTCGATTGTCGGATCGGAGGACCCAAATCCTATGGTGTGGATTGCATGCGGGAGGAAGAGATGCATGGTTAATGAGGTCAGCCCAGGGATGACATGAGGTCCTTTGTCATGGAGTGGGCAGATCAATGGACTATCGGGTTTAATCCCGCCTGTTAGATCTGATAAATGAACGGTTGAGATTTGAAAAGGGGCGGGACATTAGAAAGGAGGAAAGGGAGGATCGGTGAAAAGGCGGAGGTCGGGTGCTATGATGACTTGATGGTCGTCGATCAATACAGATTTACGGTCCAAATCTATTCAAAAAATTACATGCCAGGAGTGTGAAAATAAAAGGAAAAAAGGCTTTGGGAGAGGATTAAAGGCCCTTTAGCACCCAGTTGCGGGGCTTAAGGTCGCATGAGGCAGGGGGCTAAAGGAAATAAGCCCTCTGGAGCTTAAAACCCGTATAGTGTAAAATGACTGTTTTTAAGGCCGAAATAGCGTTTTTTAAGACAAATGAGGAGTTTCGGTAGATAAAAGGGATGATTTTAAAACCAAGTAAAGGGAAAGACATGGTTAAAAAAAATGGTTTAGGGTGATTTTAAAGGATAGATGAAGGTTTATGGAGGGATTTCATGGAGGAAATAAGGAGGAAAATGGGGTTTATTCATGAGTAAAGGAGGAGTAAAAAAGATGGAAAGTGGGGTTTTAAGTAGTTTTTCTTTGGCAAACAGCAGGTTTTTTAGCATAAAGAGGGAAACAACAGTGAAGATTCTTTGAAGGATAGAAGACACATGGAGGCTTCAAGAATGATAGATTTTTAAATAAAATTTTCTCTTGAAGGCTCATAAACATATTTAGCCACCTATTTGCTTTGAGAAAATATTATAGGTGGCTAACAGTGGCTCCACATGGGGATGGCATCTTCTTGAAGATGTCAAGAATCTCAGATATGATTTTTGGAAGTAGGCCAGATGCCTGGTACTTGACCATCCTTTTTCTTTGATCAGCTACTACAAACATGATGGCTATTATATCAGGAAAAAAATATTCTCCCAAACCACTACCTACCCCTCCTACTGTCCTAACATTTATTCTTCAAGGTGCATTTGGGCTTGCAGACCTTCTTCATCATTATTTTTTATTGAAAGTAGAAAAACTTATTTATTTCTACCCTTATTTCTCCATGAGACCAGATTAAACAGTTGGACTCATAGTGTTAGTATGAATCTTTTGTCGAAGCGTACGAAAAAAGACCACTTTAGCTACGCATAACTTATAGCCCTAACATCAAATGTGGCTGCCAATATCTTCAGATCTGCAGTTAGTTGATCAAGAAAAGTGTTGCAAAAAACCAGATCTATGCATAGAAAGACATTAAGTAGTAAAATCAAGAGTTTTCTCCATACATCCAATAAACAAGACAAGAACAATTTTTTTTGAAAGAATTTTTGTATTAAGGGCACCTGGGAGGAAAACAAGAAGGTGTATCCAATTCTCCTCAATGGGATGGGTTCTTGGAAGTCCTCAACACTTCATATCTAGAATCTCTCTCTCTTGTTGGTGTAGAAAACCCAGGCAAAGATAGAACTCAAAGGGAGCTCACACATCAAATAATGAAGAATGTGACCAAGTGTATAGATCCAGAGTGATCTAATAGGCAACAAAAGGTGAGGAATGGTAGGAAAAACCCTCCTATTTATAACAAAATATTGGGTCATTCTAGATCTTGGTGCATGATTAAAATAATGTTAACCAAATCTAGATCCACCTTTTATGGAATATTTTATTATATTTTTTGGAGGGAAAAAGTATTTGACTTGGGTCAAATCCATTTATTTGTGAATAATAAATAAATAAATGATTTATTTATCATTTTAAGGAAGTGGTTGAAAGATAATCAAATAAATAATGATTTATTTAATTATTTATGGGTGATTTAGTCATAATTAACAAGGAATATTATTTAAATAAGATTTAAACAGTTATTCCTAGAAAATAATAAGATAAATAAGGATTTATCTAATTAATTTCTTTGTTTTGGGTTAAACATGACCAGGAATAATAATTAAATTATTGTTTAATTAATTATTCCATGAGGAAAATCAAACAAATATAGGTTTTTTTAATATTTCCCTTTGGGGTTTCCTATTTAGACCATAAACAACCTAATAAATGTGTTTTCTTAAGTTATTTTACATAGTGAAAGCAATTTTTGTTGGGAAAAATACTGAGAGAGGGGGGGGGGGTGAATCAGTATTTAGGAATTTATCAAACTTTTTACTTTTTCACTCTCCAAAACCCATATGCTACTTTGCTGAAGCCAACTAGTGTATACACGCGGATATTCTTCATAAAACTCGCGTATACACAGAGATCTAATTATGCCATTAATTCTTCACTTATATCATTCCATCATTCATTCATTAGATGTTCAACAAACAGTAAACATGTGTAGTAAAAACAGTATAAAACATCACACATAAGCATCACACATGAACACCAGGATTTTAGGTGGAAACCCAAGTCGGGAGAAAACCACCGCTGTAGTTGCTCAGCCTTCAATATTTTATTATAGAGAAAACATCTTACAACATATGTGCTGGCGCAGCCTCCTACCAGCACGCAGGCACCCACTTGCGCTAGTTTACCAGCCTCTCCTGGAAGGGAGCTACGACCCCCTGATCTCATTTACCAGCCTCACCTGGAAGGGAGCTACGACCCCCTAACTAGAGGCTACAACCCTCAGCACCTTTATGGACCACGTTTCATCAATTTTCACACTAGATCCAACAACTCAAATAGAGTACAACTTGTAGGCCTCGTTTCATCATATTTTCAGACTGGACCCACTCCACACATTTAAGCTCAATCATACAACCAAACTGATACATACAACTCAGAACTGTAGAATACAAATAGCAGTAACACAGCAGAACAGATCAAACATTTCATACCCCATGCTTCAGCAAACCCTAGTTTGCATATGCACTTTCCTTTCACTAATCCCGCGTATATACGTGCCTTCTACCATACAAACCTGCGTATACTTCTATACATATTACAGAGCTAATTTCACTGCGCATACGCGCTTTCTCTTCAGTGAAGCCGCGTATATACACGCTTATTTTGCGGCAAACTAGCGTATGTTTCTTCAGACATTAAGGTCATTGCAATTCTTCAGAACAGACACATCACACAGATTTTACCCTTTACTTCATACAGATGTTCGCCTCATCTCAGATCTAATCATTCCATAAACAGATCTAGCAAGTACAAATATATTTCAGATCTAGATACCCTTGTTCATCATTTTCTTCATAGGTGCTTCATGCATTCAGATCTATCATTCAACTGTAACCCTTTCCATTCAGATATACTTCAGAGAGAAGTATTCATTGAAGCTCAGACATCTTGCACCCACACTCATGATTTGCACAATGAATTTCTTCTCTTTATATAGGTTTACCCTTTTTCAATACCATGAGCCAAAACCACATTACTTCCGATGGTATTCCTGGACGGGGTCATCTAGACGAATCATTACCCAATACAATGGGTAAATACCATGGTGGTTACCCCTGGTTTTGCACTTTATGAGCGCTTTTTCCCATACGCGACTTGGCACGTTATTACCCGCGTGCATACGCGACTTCTTCTAGACAAAACCACGTATTCCTTGAGACATAATATTTTCATCATAGATCTAGCACATATTGAAATCCTTTCTTCATTACCTTCTGTACTCTCTGTAGATACATCAAATTTACATCATTTAACAAGTTCATCAAGTAGGTTTCCATCATCTTCATCAAGTGGGTTGCCATTCAAGGACAACACGCTATCAAGTGGGTTGCCATCAAGGACAACACTCTGCATCATATTACCAACAATCTCCCCCTTTGGACTTGATGGCAACCACGATGGTGTTTGATCACTACAACAGATAGATACAATAAGACACAATGACACCATGTCACTTTCCTCATTCTTTGACACCATTTTTTTCTTTATTCAAACACCATATCACTCTCCCCCTTTGACATCAAGGGAAAAGGGTGGATCAAAACCAGCACAAGGTTTTTCTCCTCATGTAGAAGGAAGCGTTCTGCAGATCTGATGTACACTGAAGTGACCAAGCTCCCCCTGAGCTCATGCTGAATCTTCAATCATATTTTTCAATGAAGTACATGACTCTATGACCTTCCTATCACCAAAGACTCATACTTACATCAAAGATCCAACTAAGTGGATTTACATAGGAGACTCAAGTACCCAACCAAGTGGGTTTACATATTTTGACTCAACTACCCAACAAAGTGGGTTTACAAAATGAACAAGTCCTTACATGACTGAAAATTACAATTTTACACCATAGGTCTCAACATGACCTTTTCATCAAATTACAAATATGACTTGTCATGACCAATACCAGAAAGACCTCAAGAGAGATCATATATTAGAACCATCATAATGCCAACAATGCATTATACTCAGCAAGGCTAGGGCTCCCCCTGAAAATGTGCATCCAAACATCCTTTCCATATGACCAAGGCTCCTCCTTAGCTTGTGCAACCTGAACACCTTCAACAGCAAGTCATCGGCAACAATCTCTGCATGATCTGTCCTTATCTCTAAATTATAAGACTTTCATCTCAGCAACGAATACTCTTCATCAAAAAGCAAACAGGACTCATCCATAATCTTCAACATAAGAAACCATGTACCATTTCATTAGCAAGAGTATAAACAGAATAATGCTAATAGTACAATCATTAGCAGTCAGACTGATGCTCCCCCTGAACCTCTGCTCCTGATCTTTAGCTGTCATCCCAATTCTCTTATCATTAATGCATATGCGACTGTGTCTGCTGGAACTCGCGTGTATACGCGACTTTTGTTCATCGAACCCGCGTATAGAAAGTGAAGCATAGAAATTTTCACATTCCTTCATCTCCCACTGAATTTGTCCTTCCTGTACCTGTCTTCTTCATACCAGAATAACCAAACAGTACTAAAAAATGTTGACCCTCAACCAAAAATTGTCAGCGATTATCCATACATGGATGTATGTTAATATACTCGTGTATATACGTGATTGTGTTTCATCAAAACTGCGTATTCAATTTAATCTTCTGAATTTAAGAAAAAATGTTCTTTTGACTGGTAGAGACTACTCCCAGTTTCTGTCTTAGATATTCGAACGCTTCCCTGGGCAGAGGTTTGGTAAAGATATCAGCAACTTGTTCCTTGGAAGGAACATACTCCAACTTCACCTTTTGTTCAAGCACTTGTTCACGTAAGAAGTGATACTTGATGGGAATGTGCTTGGTCTTCGAATGCATAACATGATTCTTTGAGATAATGATGGCACTTGTATTATCACACTTAATGGGGACAGGAGGTGTACATTTGATTTGAAAATCTTGTAAGGTTTGCATCATCCAAAGGAGTTGAGTGCAACAAGATGCGGCAACCACATATTCTGATTCTGCTGTAGATAAGGCAATAGAATTTTGCTTCTTGCTGAACCAAGATACTAACCAAGGTCCCAGATAGAATGCACCACCACTAGTGCTTTTCCGATCATCAACACTTCCAGCCCAATCTGCATCAGTGTAAGCATGAAGAGTAAGATCAACATTCTTTGTATACCATAGTCCAAAGTCTTGAGTTCCTTGTATATATTTGAATATTCTTTTGACAACCTGAAGGTGAGACTCTTTTGGATTAGCTTGGAATCGTCCAACAATCCCAACTGCATGCATAATGTCTGGTCTAGTCCCAGTGAGATAAAGTAGGCTTCCTATCATTGATCTGTATTCTGGTTGATTCACCGTGGGAGAATCATCATGAGAACTGAGATTGCATCCGGTTATCATTGGTGTACTTACAGGTTTGCATTATTCCATGCCATACTTCTTCAGAATTTGCTTAAGATATTTTTCTTGTGAAAGGAATATACCATCTGCAGTTTGATGCACTTGCAAGCCAAGAAAGAATGTTAGTTCCCCAAGTAAGGACATTTCAAATTCTTGCTGCATGACAGAAGAAATTTTTTGACTCATAGATTCTTCGTTACTCCCAAAAATGATATCATCAACATATACAACCACAATCAATAGTTTATCATTTTCAATTTTTGTGTATAAGTTGCTATCAGCAGACCCCTTTGAAAATCCTTGTTGATGAAGATATTTGTCAAGGCGATAATACCATGCCCTTGGAGCTTGTTTGAGACCATATAGAGCCTTTTTAAGTCTACAAACAAGATTTTCATCATTTCCCCAAATAACCTGCATTGTTCTCGCCACATACTTTCTAGATCACTTGCTTAAGAAAAGTAGATTTAACATCCATAGCTTGATAAACTTGATTTGTTGATAACTTGAAAAAGAAAGAAACATTTCGTATTAGCTAAGTCTAGCTTGCGTGATGTAAAAGCTTCTTAAAGTCTATACCCTTTAGCATACCCTTGCAAACCAATCTAGCTTTGCTTTCTTACAACATCTCGATTCTCATTTAACTTGTTTCTTGAAAATCCATTTAATTCTAAAGGAATTTTTATATCATGGTCTTGTACCACCCATGGTTATTTCCTAATTTGATCAAGTTTTTCTATTCATGGCTTTGCTTCAATATCTATCTTTGCGTGCTCAGATTGATATTGTGGTTAATTGCATAGAAATGCCGCATGACCAGAAGATCCCACATGAGCTCTCCTTGTTCGTACACCCCGATTTTCGCTTCTGCACGGAGATTCGTACGATTCTTTGGTTTGGCCCTGGGATGGGAGCTTTTTCGTATAGACTGTCTCGGTGTTCTTCATTGGATCCGGTCTGTTTACATTATTTCTATTCGTATGCAAAGGACATAGTCACTACCACTTTTTGTTGTTTGTTTTCTTCTTTAGGAGTCGAGGAGACCTACTAATAATAAATGATCAATACATTTCAACAATCTTTCTCAAAAGTTTTTATTTGAATATTTTTATGCTTTTGCTTGTAGATGATAACCAAGAACATTCTCCACCGATCTAGGTTCCACCATGCTTTTCATCATTATTTTTGATAAAACATTTACTCAAAACTTCAAATGTTTCGTAGTAGTCTACCATACTGTAGCGTTCATGGTGGAGTTTGTCGTTTACCATTCCACATATTTTGTTGGAGAATGTTAGTCGTTGTATGTGCCGTTTCACCTTGCATGTCGTAGTTCCTTAATCATCAAGCATAGCTCTTAGCCATTTGTTGAATTATTCTATCTATTTTTTCATATTGTTTCATTTGTTGTTTTTATGTAGAAATGTCTTTTAAAGTATGTTTTTCATGAAAATCTGTAAGAATCTATTTGATGTATATCTTCCTCTCGATCAGATTCTACACTTGATTTTAGATCTTAATTTATTTTTCACCAATGCTTTGAAGATCTGAAAATTTTTCAAATGCTTCATCTTTGTGTTTAATGAACCCTTAACCAACACATTCTATAATCATCAACAGCCAAGATATGTTATCCTTCCACAACAGTGCATTTTTTCTCCACAGGTCCTCATGCCACATGTTGAGGACAGTTCAGACCATTTGAGGATCCTTTGGGCTTAGTCACCTAAGTCTGCTTATCTAATTACATAAGATTACATATGAGCTTTTCTATTTAGTATTAAACTACAACAGAGTCCGTCACATTTGAGAGAAGACCCAAGTCAGCATGCTTTCTTGTCACAGCTAATTTTTCAAGACTTGTTTCAAGTAGCATCGATCTTTACAGCTTCAAAGACATACAGTTGCTTAGATTTCTTTTTCCCTTTTATAATAACTTACCTCGTATCAAAGACTACGTAATCACACATTCTTTTGAACTAAAGACTACTGGGTTTCACCCACATTTGATCAACACTTAACAAAGCAGTGCCTTAATCATCCATATACATGACATCATTAGCTCTTCACCCTTTCTTTTTAGAAACATCATTCTTTTCCTTTATTTAACAGATATCATTTCAAAGTAACTTCTTCTTTTTCTAGAGCATTATATGCAAGAAGTTTGCTTTTGTCAAATTGTTTTTTGTGTGTCTTGAGTACCCACTATCAATGTGCCAGTTGATTTTTCACTTTCCTCATGTAAATAATGTTATCCTACAATTTCTTTAAACCGCATTTTTTCTTTTTTCACACTTTAGAGCTTGAGAACATGTTCTTTTACTGGACTTTGTTTCGTATCTGCATTCTTCATGACCAAAGTTATTGTACAAGTATTCTAACTCGTTTTGCAGAGGATAAAAGTTGCTATAGGCCTCTCCTGCCCATTATTTCATCCTTTTTCTTGCTTTTCTTGCTTGGATACCAAAGTGCCATATCGAACAAATTAAGACCATAACAGACATATGAGAAAACATTGTCCATTGAAGTAGAAATTTCTATGAATATGAAATCTTTCAGTTTATCTTTTTACTCATGAAGGTGTAGCTTTTTTGAAAGATCTTCCTTGTTAGTAATTCTTGAATTTATATGATCATGTTTAATTTATGGATCTTGTTCCCTGTCAGTACATATTTAATGTATAACCACCGTGTTTTCCAGACATTTTGGTGTCAAGTCTGTAAGATTCTCATGATATCCAATTCGTTTATAAGAGTGAGACTACATTCTAGCAATCTCACTTGCTGCTCTCTCAACTTTAAAACATAAGATTTATTTTTTATTTTCATTATCTTTCCTTTATAGACTACTACCTACACCTCAATTCCCTTAATGTTTTTCCTTTGCTTCTCTGCCCATTTCGTATTCTTTATTCATACTTTTTCTCTCAGCTTACTTTTGAGTTGACGTTTTCTAAGAAAATCATTGCTTCATATATGTGTCCACAAAAAAGACCCTTTTCCTTTCAGATTTTCGCTATGAGAAGTCATTATCTTGTCTAATACTCAGGTCCTCACCACTCTACAACTCCATCGTCTTCATTAATATAGTAACTTTTTCTTTAAAGTAGATCGATTCTTATTCCGTTCGTTGCTTCTCTTTTCCTTTGCGAAGATGTTTCTTTATGCGTATTGACTTTTCATGATAATGACCAATTCTTCCACAATCAAACATTTTAGCAGTTACCTTGAACCTCTCGCTTCCCAGCCTGGAGTCTTCACAAAAATTTGCTTCTTTCCTTTTTTCGTACACATAGCCAGATTCCTCGAAAATTCCTTTTCCTTTTTAAGATGCCTTTAAAAGGGGTCGCTTTCGAGATTTTGATAACATCCTCCTTGTTCATTTCAAAAGCACACCATAAATGGTCATGTGTCTTAACAACAGTAAGAGCCATGTATCTTGCCTTCTTCAAGGAGCTCAAACTTTGAGCCAATTTGAAGTTTATGATTCCAAGACTCTTTTCTATTTATATAGTATCACCATAAGTCAAATCACTAAATTTCTCATTCGACGATAACATTATCGTATTGTTAGAAACTCAAAATACTTTCATCACCATGTATCCTTAAATTTTCATATTCAATTCTCGAGAGCTGAGTTGTATTGCTAATTTTTGTATCTCCTTTCATAGCTAAGAATGATTTTGTCCCATATGTCCTTTGCCGAATGTAGCTGCATCACTTTAGCAAATTCTGATTCAGACATGCTTCCCAATAAGACATTCACTGCTTTGGCATTGATTTCATACTTCTTCCTTTCAGCTGCATCAGTAGGAATACTTGCCGGATATTGATAGCCTTCTTCCACGATTGCCCATACATCTGCACCAAGACTTTGCAGATATGCTTTTGTTCGTACCTTCCAGAATATCAGATTGCTTCCATTGAATAAAGGTGGCTTTATAGACATTACTCCTTCTTGACTTCCCATTGCGACGGATCTCCTTCAAGCGATCAAGCTTCTGCAGAAGGACCTGCTCTGATACCAATTGTTGGGAAAAATACTGAGAGGGGGGGGTGAATCAGTATTTAGGGAAAACTAAAATTTTTTACTTTTTCATGCTCTAAAACCCATACGCTACTTTGCTGAAGCCAACTAGAATATACACGCGGATATCCTTCATAAAACTCGCGTATACACAGAGATCTAATTATGCCATTAATTCTTCACTTATATCATTCCATAATTCATTCATTAGATGTTCTATAAACAATAAACATGTGCAGTAAGAACAGAATAAACCATCACACATAAGCATCACACATGAACACCAGGATTTTAGGTGGAAACCCAAGTCGGGAGAAAACCACCGCTGCAGTTGCTCAGCCTTCAATATTTTATTATATAGAAAACATCTTACAACATATGTGCTGGTGCAGACTCCTACCAGCACGCAGGCACCCACCTGCGCTCGTTTACCAGCCTCTCCTGGAAGGGAGCTCCAACCCCCTGACTCGTTTACCGGCCTCTCCTGGAAGGGAGCTACGACCCCCTGATCTCGTTTACCAGCCTCACCTGGAAGGGAGCTACAACCCCCTGACTGAAGGCTACAACCCTTAGCACCTCTATGGACCACGTTTCATCAATTTTCACACTGGATCCAACAACTCAAATAGAGTACAACTTGTAGGCCTCGTTTCATCATATTTTCAGACTGGACCCACTCCACACATTTAAGCTCAATCATACAACCAAACTGATACAGACAACTCAGAACTGTAGAATACAGATAGCAGTAACACAACAGAACAGATCAAACATTTCATACCCCATGCTTCAACAAACCCTAGTTTGCATACGCCCTTTCCTTTCACCGATCCCGCGTATATACGCGCCTTCTACCATACAAACCCGCGTATACTTTTGTACATATTATAGAGCTAATTTCACTGCGCATACGCGCTTTCTCTTCAGCGAAGCCGCGTATATATGCACTTCTTCTGCGGAAAACTAGCGTATGTTTCTTCAGACATTAAGGTCATTGCAATTCTTCAGAACAGACACTTCACACAGATTTTACCCTTTACTTCATACAGATGTTCGCCTCATCTCAGATCTAATCATTCCATAAACAGATCTAGCAAGTAAAAATATATTTCAGATCTAGATACCCTTGTTCATCATTTTCTTCATAGGTGCTTCATGCATTCAGATCTATCATTCAACTGTAACCCTTTCCATTCAGATATACTTCAGAGAGAAGTATTCATTCAAGCTCAGACATCTTGCACCCACACTCATGATTTGCACAATGAATTTCTTCTTTTTATATAGGTTTACCCTTTTTCAATACCATGAGCCAAAACCACATTACTTCCGATGGTATTCCTGGACGGGGTCATTTAGACGAATCATTACCCAATACAATGGGTCAATACCATGGTGGTTACCCCTGGTTTTGCACTTTATGAGCGCTTTTACCCATATGCGACTTGGCACGTTATTACCCACGTGCATACGCGACTTATCCTAGACAAAACCTCGTATTCCTTGAGACATACTCTTTTCATCATAGATCTAGCACATATTGAAATCCTTTCTTCATTACCTTCTGTACTCTCTGTAGATACATCAGATTTACATCATTTAACAAGTTCATCAAGTAGGTTTCCATCATCTTCATCAAGTGGGTTGCCATTCAAGGACAACACTTTATCAAGTGGGTTGCCAACAAGGACAACACTCTGCATCATATTGCCAACAATTTTAATTAGGGTAAAATTGGTCTTACATGGTGTACTTGGGTCCATCTAATGATAGTAGGTTAGATGACCAAAAAATGGTGTAACATATTTCCCCCCAGCATGCGAGTGTTAGGAGCAAATCGTATGACCGAAGTATGTTGTAAGAACTCAATCACCAGACATCAAAAGGGAAGTCAGAGAGAGAAATGTAAGGTAGACTAATGTGCTGGAGAACTAGACCCTAAGGAGACGAGATTTATAGGTGCAACAAGTCTCTTTTTATGAGAGGGTACCTGTGCTAAATACAATGGGAGGCATACCTATGCTCAACAGACAAAGTACAAAAGAATAGTGTGTCCACAAACAAGTGGACCCAACTACATAAAGTACAATCCCGTACAAATACGAGCCGATAAACACAATGAGGGGATCCCACATACATGCGCAAGTGCTCGGGATACGAGCGGTCAAGTTATACAACAATATCCCTAGCATGGCGAGAGACATAAATACAACCCAAATGCCCCCTGTAAATGGGGAAGGGCTCACAAAATCTGACTGATACATGCAAATCATAGAGGTGCTGCAAGTGGCTAAGGCCAATATCATCAAAAGCTGGAGCGGCATCAAAGGCTGCAATGAAGAGGTCATCCGGGCATGTGGGGGGCTACCTGCAGGGCCACCCCCTCATGAGGGCTGAGACATCTCACACACGCCCGGGAATCATCAAGAGCCGTTGTCACATCATCGAACTATCAAGCATACTAGATTCGATCATGCCGAAAGGAGCTGGAGTGGAGAAACAATCGTCGTTGCAATGAGAGACCTCTTTGCTCGATACGAGGCACCGAACAAGAGTGGAAGTCGGGAATCAGCGTGCACACCGCCTTGGGACCATTCTTCGGAATGGGAGGAACCGATGTCGATGAGGAGGTTCGCCATAGGAGGTAACGAGAGATCCTCAACTACGTACCTAGGAGAGAGAAAATAGTAGAGCGACGTGACAGACTAATACCAATGATGATGATGGAATGGAGGGGACCCAGGCGCAATGGACGACTTCTTTGTTAGAGCTAGCGGCATGAAATGACATGTATAAGAATGACAATTGCATACATAGATAAGGACCTAAGTTCACAATGTGCGACACATGAGAGAGACCAAGAAATGAAGGATGGAGGACTATAGCGGGGTACAAAGGGACTCGGGATAGACTCCATGAATGCGATGATGACTCAACTTGGATGCTCTAAACAAGGGCGACTCGATGGTGCTGCCACACAGTAAAGGGCCAATGGGGGACCATGAAAAAATGAGTACAAGATGGAAACTCACGACGAACATCAACACGAGCATGGATAAGTATGGAGGCCAAATGGTGCCCCTAGTATGAGTGTTTCAAGTGAAGAAATTATATTTTGAGGAGGGTTATGGTTGAGGGGCATAGGTGCCCCCAAGCATGGTGTGGTCATGCCAAAATGTATTTAGGAAAAGGGGAATCTAAACACATTTTAATGATGTGGTGTGCCATTTGTTTTCGTTATGGTTATGCAATTTGAGAAAGGAAATGGAGGATTACCAATCTCTTTTAGTACTGCATATATGAAGCAAATGGAATTTAAGTTTTCGGGTTCGCATACTTGGTGTCACTATCCCAAAGAGAGGATTTGGAGATAATGAACTGATGCTCGCCTAGAAAACCCATAGGTTGGTCAACAACAATGTCTAAGAGATTGGGTTGCTGATGGAAGATGAGGGAACGATAAGGGGTATCATCCCTAGAGTGATCTAAAGTGATATGGGACTCTAGAGGTTCTTCTAAATGTGGAAGAATAATGGTACTAAAGTCAACACGACCAGATACACTAGGAGAGTTGTGGAGAATTGCTTCTCTTGGTCTCTCAAATGTGGGTGCCCCCTTACCCAAACATTTGGTTTCAATGTAATGGCCACAAGGTGTATGTGGTGTGAACGCATGGGTTCGATGTAAGGGGGAATAGATAAAGTCAGGGGTGGGGATTTTTTCCATAATTTCCTCATCGTGATAGAAGATGGGGTGACTGGTGGAAGAAAGACCACCTGACATGGCGAAGCAACCTGAATCATCATCATGAGAAGAGAGGTGTGCATGCGTATCGTCACAAGGGGTGACAGAAGAGTAAGTAGATAAAGGATCTACCGATGTTGAGC
Organism: Pinus albicaulis; assembly: GCA_034641835.2. NCBI lineage: Eukaryota > Viridiplantae > Streptophyta > Pinopsida > Pinales > Pinaceae > Pinus > Pinus albicaulis. The sequence continues at coordinate 1,373,719,616 of CM076577.1, forward strand.
CCAAGGTGATCATTGAAGTAAGGTCAAGCGAAACAACAGGGGAGGGTTTAGAGGGAATGTTCCCCGAGGGTCTCATGGATGATGATAGGTAGAAAATGCTGGACGAAGGCTCTGTCATCTCGACATCAGGAGGGGGGATGTTAATGGGAGTAGTCATGTCTGGTAGTTTTTCCAAAGAAAAATGCGCAAATATGGGAGAGGTGGACTCATTGCGCTTGGCCTCGAATTGGCGGACCGCGGTTAGAGAGGTGCGGAAGTCTGCAAGGTGGGGACAAAGGTGGGTGTAATGGCCATGGAGGTCAAAAAAAGCACAGTGGTGGTTAGTGTGAATAGTCTGGGGGTTCATGGCCGTTGTCCCGAAAGGAACAGAGGCTTCCGGGACCGGGGACTCAGGGAATGTGACATTAACCATGGGCTTGAGATGAAGCAATTCAAGATAGGTATGGGTGGTGTGACCGACAATATCACACAAAGCACACTGGATGGTATGCTTTGGAGGCTAAGGAGGGGTAGGGTTTGTCGGGGCAGCCTTTTCCTTTGATGCCCCCTTGTGAGCTTTTCCCTTCTTACCCAAAGCGGTCGCAACAGGAGGTGGTTCCTGTTGAGGTGACTGAGGCACTGTTGCGGTGGGAGAAGTCCTGGGGACCGGTTGAACCGGGGTCAAAGCAAGATAAGGTTTGGGTTGACCAGGCAAGGTTGGGGCTGGAGGATCAAGGTACCAGATGGGAATCCCAAGGGTCAGGTTAGGAAGAGAGAGGGTGGCCATGACAGGTACCGTGTACACTCCTGGTGGGGGAGATAGGAACGATATCTGACCAGAGGGGTAATGGCCAGGTGGGACGGCTCCTAAAGGGCTAAGGCTTGGAGGAACCATTCCAGGAGGGTAAAGAGGCTCATGAATACCAGCTGCAGGTGAAGGGCTAGGAGCAGGTTGCGGAGAGCGTGGTTGCTGACTAGCCAAAGCAGGTTGCTTGAGAGCAGCCCGAGACGATTGCATCATGCAAACATTCGATGAGCTGGGGTCGGAGACAGGAGGAGGAGGAAGACCAGGGAAGGTTCAGCAAAGAGGAGTCTTTGTAGACGCCAAGAGAGACACTGGTCAAGGAATCGACGGTTTTCTTGTTGGCTACAGAAGAGATGGTCGTCTCAGGTGAGGTCCGAGATTTTGGCTCATGATATGTCAACTGGTCAATGGTGACTATCTTTCCATTATGAGGGAAAGACATCTTGTGGAAAACCGCGGATGGGACAGCAGACATGGCATAGGTGTAGCTCCACCCCAAGAGAATGTTGTAATCTAGAGGGGCGTCGATGACTTCGACGTCAACGCAAACAGTCTTGCCCGCAAGAGTGATAGGACAATTACGGAAGAGGCCAATGGGCTGGGAGGCGTGGCCATCCCATGCTCGAAGGGTGATCGTGGAAGGGGCCAACTCAGGAGATCCGAGTTGCTTCCAAACCGAAGTGGACATCACACAGGTGGATGCCCCCTCGTCAATTATACACCGAGAAACGTTAGCATTCCGGATTTTGACTGGGATTTGGAAGGCTACGGAAGCAGGAAGAGGAGGATGTTCTGATTGATGGGTGTCGAAAACAATCATTTTGTCATCAGCAGGATCTATAGCGCCCATGGAAGATAGTAGAGCCTTCTTTTGGGAAGGGCATGATTGGAGGAGTTCCAATGTGGAAATGGCAGCAGGAGATTGCGCCAAATCATATACTATGCTATACGAATGAGCAGCTCGACCAGGAGCAGCATTTCGGCATAATGGTCCCTTAGGAATCTTGGTATGAACCTCAAATTTGGGTTGAGGGATATGTAAGGGATCATTGGATGTCGAAAGAGGCTCTGTAGAGCCTGAAGAAGGGGACTCGGGGACAGACGGAGCGGAAGGCTTGGGGTACTGACGAGCCCGAGTTTGAAGGTTAAGGTCGACGGTTGGAGGTGGATCAGAGTTCATCATGAGGATCTGGTAATTGGAGGAACTGGAAGGGGAAGGTTGAGTGGCTGCCTGTCTGTCAGGTGGTTGGGTAGCCCTGAATCCCTGCTGTGCATCCACCTTCTCTTGAGGGGGCGGTGACTGCTGTTGCAGGGGTTGAGAAGGCAAGGGAGGAGGAGGTGCAAATGCTGGAGGAGTTGGAGCACCAGGCTGCGGATAAGGATAATGGTTAGGGTGGGCAACATTGAGGTAAGTAGGAGACTGGGCAAAAGGCTGAGGCATGCCGTATCCTGGATACATGCTACCGGGAGGGGAACAAGTGTGGGAGGTGCTGCCCCCTCCCCTAGGAAAACCATAACCCATGGGAGGTTGGGCATATGGGTGAGAGAGAGCTCCAACGATACCGTCGGTGGCATGAGGTGCCCCAGGTGCGTTGACACCACCGGGTCAGGGGAGATCAAGTAGAACGGTATAAACATAACCCGTCTGAGTGTAGATCAAGTCATATTTTAACGCCAGTTGGAGGGCGGCTTCTTTGGTTTGGGGGAAATGCGATGCGACATATTTCCCGATAGGAGGCAATAGAGATCTAAGGAAAAATTCCATGTAGACACGGTCTTCGAAAGTAGGGGATTGACATAGGCTCTTTCGTCTCCGCCATTCTTGGACATGATCAGATAGGCGAGTTGTAGATGATTGACAGAAAGAAGTCAAAAGTTCGATACAAGTGTCATAACGAAGGGGAAGCTGGAAGTAAGATAAAAAAGCCCGGGCAAGAGTCGCAAAGGTGGTATGAGAGGAAGGGGCCTCATAAACATACCACTTAGAAGCCGCACCTGTAAGCATTCGTTGGAACAACCGAAGATGGACAGAGTCATCAGTAATGGAGATAGAGGAACACTACATGTGGAAAGATCGAACATGATTTGAAGGATCTTCTCCAGCGAGGCCTTAAAAATTTGGGATGGCGGAAGGGAGATTTGTCGGCATAGCAGGCCAACTAGCGTCATGGTGTATAGGGTCATTAATCAATTTGTCCAAATCAGGGAGGCTGAGGCCTGCCATGAAGGGGAGCAAGGGCACAGCCGAGGTAGTTCCTATGGTGGTTCCGCTAGTAGCAATCCTGGCATTAGGGCCGGGATTACCGCTAGCGTTAGGCCCTGGACCAGACATAGTGAAGGTGACAGGGGGAGAACCGGAAGTAAAAGGAGAACCCAATGAACCAAAAGAGGAGTCAGAGTGTGGACTTGGAGGAGGACTAACTCGACGACGGCGGGAAGGAATAGGTCGACTGACCGGAAACTGAGGGTGAAGGCCAAGAAGTCTCCGAGATGTGCGCCTTGGGGGCGCAATGATGACAACACAAACACGACACAAGGGGAAGAAGAATGACCAAAAAAGGCAGGGAGGTGCAAACCAAGAGATTACAATGTCGAAACAAGGGCAGATAGGTGCAGTGTCAATTGATTTTAAAGTCTTTGCATGGCGGTGTTAACCAGGCTCTTAATCGCTTAGGGTGAGTGTGTGGTGTGCGTAATTTTAATTTTTAAACCCTTTTCATTTTGAGAGCAAGAGAAAAAGTGTGCTGCGTAACTGAAAATAAATCTGCAGAGAACAGTATATAATGCTGAAATGACAGAAAATTAACAGCTAACAATGCATCAATCTAACCCAAAAAGGTGGGTCTCTCAAAACTAGTCTAACAGAGGGAAAAAATCTAGTCAAAACACACTACAAAGAGGCCAATAGATCTAGGGTCGAAAGGGACAGGGATCTAAAGGAGAAAACTGCTGAAAAGAGGGGCAGAACACAACCAAGAGGCAGAGGCAAGGTGGCTGGAAAAAGGGAGGAAATCAGAAAAAAGCAGATGGGGCAAGGAGGAGGCCCTAAAGGTAGATCCAAAAAAATCTTCAGGAGGTGATTTGAAAGGGAGAAGATCTGATTAAAAGAGATCTACAAAGGAGGTATTAGATCTGGAAAAGGGGGGGCTGAAACTCTGAAAAAACAGACACCTGAAACAGATAAAAACTCTTCCACCAAAAGTGGAGAGTACTGAAGCTCTAGGGGGCTATTTTCCACTTAGATGAGAAAAGCAGATCAGAAACAGGTCAAAACGGGCTGAGATAGAGGCTGGAAAACCCTGACAGAAGCTTCAGAAAAACCGAGAAAAATTGTAGAAAAATAGGAGAAAAATTGGCAGGTCGCAGATAATGGGCTGGAAAGTGCAACCTGGAGGTCGAGGTCGCAGTTTCTGGGCTGAAAAGTGCGACCTGAAGCTTCGGGTGTCCCGACGACAGATTTCCGGAAAAGTTGTTGTCTCAGTTGCGGCTGATGTCTGTCACCTGCGCAATAGGGCCAGAAACACGCGGAAGTTAGAAATTTTAATGTTTTAGGGTTTTATGTGAGAAAAACAACATAAAAATAGGAAAAGAAAAAAGCTGAAAAGAAACCCTAGGGTCTGAAGTAGTTGGATATGCAGGAATATGAAAAACGACAGCGGTCATAATTGAAAACCCGTGTGGAGTTTCCAATTGTTAGTATGAATCTTTTGTCGAAGCGTACGAAAAAATACCACTTTAGCTACGCATAACTTATAGCCCTAACATCAAATGTGGCTGCCAATATCTTCAGATCTGCAGTTAGTTGATCAAGACAAGTGCTGCAAAAAACCAGATCTATACATAGAAAGACATTAAGCAGTAAAATCAAGAGTTTGCTCCATACATCCAATAGACAAGACAAGAACAATGTTTTTTGAAATAATTTTTGTATTAAGGGCACCTGGGAGGAAAACAAGAAGGTGTATCCAATTCTCCTCAATGTGATGGGTTTTTGGAAGTCCTCAGCACATCATATCTAGAATCTCTCTCTCTCTTGTTGGTGTAGAAAACCCAGGTAAAGATAGAACTCAAAGGGAGCTCACACAGAAAATAATGAAGAATGTGACCAAGTGTATAGATCCAGAGTGATCTAATAGGCAACAAAAGGTGAGGAATGGTAGGAAAAACCCTCCTATTTATAACAAAATATTGGGTCATTCTAGATCTTGGTGCATGATTAAAATAATGTTAACCAAATCTAGATCCACCTTTTATGGAATATTTTATTATATTTGTTGGAGGGAAAAAGTGTTTGACTTGGGTCAAATCCCTTTATTTGTAAATAATAAATAAATAAATGATTTATTTATCATTTTAAGGAAGTGGTTGAAAGATAATCAAATAAGTAATGATTTATTTAATTATTTATGGGTGATTTAGTCATATTTAACAAGGAATATTATTTAAATAAGATTTAAACAGTTATTCCTAGAAAATAATAAGATAAATAAGGATTTATCTAATTAATTTCTTTGTTTTGGGTTAAACATGACCAGGAATAATAATTAAATTATTGTTTAATTAATTATTCCATGAGGAAAATCTAACAAATATAGGTTTGTTTAATATTTCCCTTTGGGGTTTCTTATTTAGACCATAAACAACCTAATAAATGTGTTTTATTAAGTTATTTTACATAGTGAAAGCAATTTTACTTAGGGTAAAATTGGTCTTACATGGTGTACTTGGGTCCATCTAATGATAGTAGGTTAGATGACCAAAAAATGGTGTAACACATAGCTTCTCTACCTAAACTAATATCTGCCAGAATTAAACTGTCTGGCAGATTTCTTTCTCTACATTTTAAAACAAAAATTTAAATACAGAAAAATCAGGATTAGAATGTCTGATTTGTTGTGGGTCCATGGCATAAAGACAAGCTGCACATGGACTAAACTTTGCAGAAATTAAAAAAAAAACTTGAAGGCATCATATCTGAAAAATCACTAGCATCCTTCCTTCTTCTTGTGACTCAGATTTTGAGCTTTTTAGAGTCACCTTTCTTTCTTCTTTTCTCTACTGGTTCAAGTGTTGAGCATATCTGAAACCTTCTCTTTCTTATTTTTGTATTGTTGCATTTTTCTTCAAAGAAAAATCAACAACTAACTAAATGCTCACATGCTGAGCTTTATTGAGATTTCCTACCTACCCTACTCTAACTTGAAGTATTTACATGTCTAGCTGAAAAATTCTCTTTACCAATACATCCAGTCAATCAAATGATCCCATGACTGGTCTATGATCATATATTTGAGCATGTTGGATAGGTAGGGCCACTCCCATTCTCTTTGTCTTTTCGCAGCAACTTCCAAAATGTTTTTTGTTGTCTGCAACAAGCTACTCTTGATGACCTTTGATCCTTCTCTAAATTTCTGTAGGGAATGAGCATAAGGATCTCAAAATGATACTTGGTTGTGAGTATTTGGAAAGTAGGCTTCAACCACGATTGCTTCCTCTTCCACTGGATCAAGGACAAGATTCTTTTGAGAAAGAAAATATTCCTCATCTTCATTGCTTTTTGAACTGGAGGACTCATCATATAATGCAGTGTTGTCCTCTTGTAGCTTTAAGATCTTCTGATCTGGTGGGCTGAGCTCTATGAAAATATCAATGTATTCTTGAGTAGGGGTATGTTACATTTCTTCCTCTTTTCCAAGAGAAGGCTCCTTGTTTTCAACTTGCTCAAAAAATTCTTCCTTGTTTTCCTCCTCACCCTCTAAGATGAAAGGCTGCTGACTTCCAATCACATGAAAACTATTACTGATGATCTGAGATAAAGTGGAGTGAAGATTCAATGAATCTTCACCTGCTTCTAGACTTTCATAACTTTCTTCATCAGTATCATAAATAGCCTGCATGGGCTCATTAATCTCTTGAGGTTGATGGAACTATTTTTCCTCCCACAAATCTTCTGATGATGGTCCTGCAAGATCAACTTTTGTTTGGAGAACATCATCATCAGATGAATCAAAACTAGGAAAATCATTAAAGTGAGTAATGCTACCAATCAGACACACTGGATTATCAACAAGTCTTCCTTCATTCATATTTATAGGGGAGCTTTCCAAATCTGTACAATGAAGCTCAGTAGATGAATGGACAAGAATGTTTGTTCTGAAAAAAATTTCAGAGGCTGGATGTCTATTGATGATCTGATCTATTTCTTCTTCTGTCAAAGGGTAAAATTCTCTTGTATTTATTTGATAAAAAGAGCAACAACTCTCTGTTTCTTGTGAAGACTGAGTTTGAGGCAGAATGTCTTCTTGGGCCTCATCTATAAGGGATAATGAATCAGTATTTGAGCTTGCAGGTATATCTTGAGGAATTTTCTTTATTTCTTGGTTAGTTTCTTCCTCAACTAATTCACCTAGGTTCTTGTGATAGTCAGGATGCATATGAAACTCTTGAATGACTTCTAACACATCTTCTGGATGCATGTCTACCAAATTCTCATCAATATCTAACAGGTATTGTATGAGGTTCTGAGATTGGTCACAACAGTTTGCACTCCACGGTATGGACGAGGGGTTTTATTTGTATCTCTCATAAAATACTTGGTGCATGTATTTCAAAGAAAACAAACTCATAGGTTCTAGCCATTCATACCAGTCCCTTTCCTTTCTATTTAATGTTAACATGAACATTTTCATAAGGCAGTCTTCATGCCATTCAGTCTTTACCTTCCATACATGTATGTGAAACTTGATAAGATGCAACAATGGGTCTTCAAACTTTTCACCTTGAAAAATAGGAAGGTTATCATCCCAAATCACCTGGGGCATTTTATGTGGGAACCCAGGGATATGTTCTCTAATCATTGGGGAATATCTTTTTTGTATCCTTGGAATCATTTTGTAAATAAGATAAGAGGTCACTGTGTTTGCTCAACCAGTCTAGAGTCTTCTACCAGTGGAGTCATTTGGTATTTTGGGAGTTGTGGAGTCGCCAGGTGGAGGATTTCAAATATTTGAGGTGAGTTGCTGTCCACCATCAGCAATCTAATACCAATCTAAGGAGATTATGGGTCTTCTGATGTCTTAAGGATGTATAAGATAGAAATCAATCAGAATTCCCCAGAGGAGTCACCATTATGTTGTAGTTCCTGTGTTTTGGCCTGATTGGAAAGACCAAAAGACAAGACAACATCAAACCACTTTGGGATTCTAGGATCTAGCCCTCTTGGATCCAGAGAGGGATCTCTCTATAAATGTAAAGAAAGAGATATCTTTAAGGTTAGATTGAGGTATTAGGCTAGGTATGAAGCACAGGGGTTTTTTATTTGTTTGTTTGGTTGGAGACCATTAACTGAGAAGGTCATGTGGAATGAAAAATTGAACAAAGTAGAAGGATGTTTCAGCATGGGAAGATAGGTCAAGAGAAGTGTCAATCCATTGGGCTATGGAGTCATAAAAGGGAATTAATTTCATAACAACTATCCAAGGGTTTCCATAGGGAAATTCATCTATACCAAAGGATCTTTTAGAGAGATGGTGAGATGGAACATTAAAGGTGGGTGAAGGAAAGAAAGAAACCTAAGTGCAGCCTAAGATCAGGTAAGGACTTTGAACCTATCCTGCTTTTGACATACTTCAAAGGAGACTCTCCATAAATACACAAAGGGAAGCTTAAGATTAGGTACAAACTTTTAACTTAGCCTAATTTTAGCATACTCTTAAGGAAAACAATCCAACATTCCTCATAACCACTTTCAAAAAGTAGAAAAAATTTAAGGTTAAACACAGAGCAAGGCCTAAGATCAGAGAAAGAATTTTAACCTTCACTGCTTTTTACACTAACTCAAAGGGATCTTGAAAGGTTAACTGTTAGAAAAGGAACCTAGTGGATAGGAATAACTATGAATCCCTAGTTTACCAATTCTTTCATCTGAAACCAAACAAAGAACATCTAAGAAACAAACTCTAAATTCATACATCAGTAAGAATGGACAAACCAACTTCTATACTAGTTAAATTATGCTGAATTTGTTCTTAGATTACACAACTAGAGGAAAACATAAAGATAAAGATTTACAGTGAGATTTATGGTACTACTAGCAGTATATCCTAATCTATGCTTTCTGTTCTTTATCAGAGAATAATGGACAGTGTGAAAGACATGAAAGGAGACAATTGCAGTAAGGAAAAACAACACCAGTAATATAGACAAGGATCCTGTGGATCTGCTTGTTCAATTGATGTGAAAAACCAGTCACATACTTTGAGCCCAGTGGCTTTTACAGTCCAAAATTCTCTTCCCAGCCTACTATATTACAAACTACTCAGCTACACCCCCCAATAACAGTTCTAATAGTCAAATAAAATTCCAATCAACCAACAACCACCTTTACAATGTATTTTTCAGGAGTTCTTATAGGGGAATGAGTGACAATAGTAGTGGATGTAAACTTAATTGATTCATTAAGTCAGAGGGGAGGAAGGTTGAGTGCCCACTCTGCATAATGTCTTTTCTTTAACTGTGTGTACCCTTTAGACTGGTTCAGAAGTCTTTGTCAGGTTGACAACTCTAGGTATGTTTCTCTGAAGTACTCTCTGGCTGCTGGTACTCTGTTTTGTTTTCTGAGATAAGTAAAGTGACAGAAGGTATTTTAGGTCTTCCATAATTCCATAACTATTGTTATGATAGTTCTAAAGCCTCTGTCAGTGTAATAATTTTTCTGGTGCTTGATGGAACATGGAGGAGTTCGTGTAGATAGTCTTTCTAGGAGAAGAACGTTCTGCTGATCTGGCTCTGATTACTTTAGGCTTCATTAAGCCTCCTTGATCATATTCGGGTCTTTGAACTGCATATTTATCCTTAAAAACAATGGATTATGAGTTTTGAGTCATCAATAATAGGCTTTAATCCTTTATTTTGTCTTCTGATACACTTTGAGGCTTTCTTTTGACCTACTTTGTGAATATACAGGTTTTCAGGGGCGCTGGAAGGTTCGTGTAAGGGTCGATGAACCCCTGCTGGTATCCTCTTTGCATGGATAATGGCCTTTGGATAATTATCCCCAGCCTCCGTTTCATTTTTTAAACTATGGAAAAAAACTACATATGCTGCAAAAAACACACAAAAATTACGAAAATCTTGCGAAAATAGGTTTAGCAGATTGCTTTGGAGGTTTGGGCTGAGGTTTAAATTGGAGTCGTTAGATAAAAATGATCAATGGCCGAGATTTATTGGTGAAATCATTTGAGAGGAGGTTGGGCGAAAATTGCAATGGGGTGAAATTAAGTCCGGACCGTTAGATCAGAAAGATCTACGGTTGAGATTAAAAGCCGAAAGACATTGCGGAGGAGAAAGGTGATAAGGCGGAAAACCATAGTGGTTTTCGCAAAAGTTTTGGGTGATAAGCAGTTTTCCCAGAAGAAATGCAATACAACACACTGATTGACGCGTGTCCCTCGCAATACTACTGGTTTCGGAAAATTTTGGGGCGTCAACGTTCGGGCGCAGAAAAAATGAGAAACTCAACGTCGACCGTCGAGTCAGAGGACCCAGATCCGACGGTGCGGATCGCATGCGGCGGGAAGAGATGCACGGTTAATGAGGTCAGTGGGGCCCAGGGATGACGTGAGGTCCTTTGTCGTGGAGAGGGCGGATCAATGGACTATCGGGTTTAATCCCACCCGTTAGATCTGATAAATGAATGGTTGAGATTTAATAAGGGGCGAGACATTAGAAAGGAGGAAAGGGAGGATCGGTGAAAAGGCGGAGGTCAGGTGCTATGATGACTTGATGGTTGTCAATCAATACAGATCGACGGTCCAAATCTGTTCAAAAAATTACATGTCGAGAGTGTGAAAATAAAAGGAAAAAAGGCTTTGGGAGAGGATTAAAGGCCCTTTAGTGCCTGGTTGCGGGGCTTAAGGCTGCATGAGGTGGGGGGCTAATGGAAATAAGCCCCCAGGGGCTTAAAACCCCTATATTGTAAAATGATTGTTTTTAAGGCCGAAATAGTGTTTTTCCAGCCAAATGAGGGGTTCCGATAGATAAAAGGGATGATTTTTAAACCAAGTAAAGGGAAAGACATGGTTTAAAAAAAGGGTTTAGGGTGATTTTAAAGGCTAGATGAAGGTTTACGGAGGGATTTCATGGAGGAAATAATGAGGACAATGGGGTTTATTCATGAGTAAAGGAGGAGTAAAAATTATGGAAAGTGGGGTTTTAAGCAGTCTTTCTTTGGCAAACAACAGGTTTTTTAGGATAAAGAGGGAAAAAGTAGTGAAGATTCTTTGAAGGATAGAAGACACATGGAGGTTTCAAGAATGATATATTTTCAAAGAAAATGTTTCTCTTGAAGGCTCAGAAACATATTTAGCCACCTATTTGCTTTGAAAAAATATTATAGGTGGCTAACACACATGATAAACGTCATTGATGGTTGGTAGAGCCTCCCCTCCATGGCACTCATCACCAACAGTAGACCATACATCACAACAAAAGTGATGCCATGGCCATACCACTTTAGTCTAGGAAGCACCTCATGCCCATCCATTCACCATGCATAAGGTCAAGTTTACCATACAAGCTAAAACCCTCTTCCCGGACGACTAGGTTGTACAGGAAGATCAAAAGTGCACCACCGCGCCTCGCATATTTGGCCCACCATACCTCCACCAGCATAATCCCATCTATGATACTTTCTCATCCGCTTCAACAAACCTGCACATGAGACCAAGCAATGAGACCCTAACCCTCAGAAAACACCTTCCTCACACCATCAGTGAACGAACACTTTCATGTTTTGGGGTACCCATCTCTGTGTTTTGTACAAACCAAACCCCATTATTTTATTCTTTTGGTAAGTGTACAAAGACCCGAAATGATGCACTCCATCCTTTACCCTCTCATTTCATCTTTTCTACCACGACAATAGTCCCTGAACAACCTTGGTCGGAGTATTATACCCCCATGTGCCAACCACCTTGAAATTCATAGCCAGTTTATACACACCCTGGAAGTCCTACCGACTTGAGGGATTTCCCCATCAGAAATAACTATGATTGCTGCAAAGCTGCTTATTATACTTTGACCTTGGGCCACTAAATCCCTATCATCAATTTTTAGTCACCCTTCGCCAACATGCCTATATTAAAACTTTCACATCCAAGTCCCCGATCCCTCATATCAGTGGCCCCTCATTCGATTCAAGCTTCTTTTTTGTCGACTTCGACACATATTTTCAAAACGGAAGCGGTACCTTGGATCACCCCTCCTCATACAAGGGGCATCCTAGGGTGGCACTGTGGGAGACATAATATTCCACAGATGTCATCAATCCTTCTGACATTCGACTATGAAAAAAGATTTCATTTGAAGATGGTATTATACCTTACAACCATTGCACTTTGATCAAATTCGTTGAATACCTGTGCCTCCATAAGAATCTCTTTCAACAATGCTTACACGGGAAGGTCCCAGCCAACGCATATGCGTACAATGTGTAGTTATATTCCGTACCAATTTTATGTATATGGGTACCATATTCCAACTATTTTTAAAGGAAAAACAGCCCTGAGGGAGTAAACAGTCATCATCAACAACCGCCAAAATCACTACCACATCAGTGAGACTGACATAACACATATCTGTCAACAAGATTTCTTTAACTAGCCACAACATTATGAGTAGGGGACATGCCCAACTTGTAGAAAATTTGTATATGTATTATAAATTGTATTTTCTTACAGGGATCCCTTAGGCCATGGTCATTCTTGGAACCGGTGCAGGGTGTTTTCAATTCGAAGCTTCACGCAAGTCTCTCTCTCTCTCTACGCATGATACAGAAAAGAAACTATAATTTATTTCGGCTATACAGTTCATCCCAGACCTCACACATTAGGGGGAAACTGTTAAAATTGGAAAATCATATAGTAGAAGACGACATTAATTAATGTCAAGAAAAAGGTTTTACAAGGCTAGAAGACATTACAAAATCTAGAAAGTATTTAAAAATCTCTAAGGTCTGAGGAAAATCAAATTTGAACTAGTCCTAAATGCTATTTGCACACATAACCCTTCGTAAAGAGCGCCTTCTACGTGCATTTTTTCTCGATATGCGTGCAATCCTGAGAGTGGTGAAATGCCACTATCCAGGACCACGTAAAGCAAAGTACAAGTGATTCCTTACTTGAAGCCGCCTAAGGACAACCACCAATGCCTCCTTAGACACTATGTGAGCACACAATGGAATATTTGGAGCACACAAAGGAATCATACCCCTCTCTTGGGTCACCATCCTCCATGTACCAAGAGATGGAAGGGAGGATTTGAAATCTCCTATATAAGGCCACCATGAGATGAAGAATTGGTGAACACATTGTTATGCTGGTCAGAATTTCCGAAGAAATACCAGCAGTGTGTGAGCCGGAGCTGAAGATAAAGGGGATTCAATTGTTGGCCATCCAACTAGTTCAGTCCAACACAATAGAGAGAGAGAGAGAGAGAGAGAGAGAGAGAGAAACTGCACCGAGGAAATCTTGGGATAAAAACATCCTTGCATCGGGACCTAGAACCATTGTCTAGCGGCCTTTTGGCAAGAGGGTAAAGTTTCACTCTTATTACTACTAGCGCTCAATAAGAAGGGCCTAGAGCCACCATTCATATTATTGTTATCGTTTGACTCTTTTCAGAGCTCGTGTTTATTTGTTTTTAGTTTTTAGTTTATATATGCATGTTATTTCTCTATCTAGTATGCTTATTGATTCTAGCTTGTTCCACTAACTTGCTTGAATCCACTTCTTTTTCTGCCTATTACCAATAACTTAAGTGGGTAGACCACACCCCTTAAGTTGGTGTGATTTCATACATACTGTTAGCCCCCTATAAATTTTTGACATGCAAAGTAAGGGGCTAAATTTTTTTTGAGCCTTCAATGAATGCATCTCCCATGGAGACACATCATCCTTGATGTCTCCTATGTTTTTCCCCTTGTATCCCTGAAGGATATCCCATTTCACTCTGTGGTCCCCTTTTCTAAGTTTCCTTTCCACTCTCTTTTTCCCCCTTCTAAACTTCCTTCATTAATTCTCTAATCCCCCCAAAATCCCCTTCAAATGCTACGATCACCCCTGTTTGGTCTAATTCCCCTGGTTTCCCCTATCGTTATCTTTATCGGGCCTCAAATTGCATTAAAAATGGCCCAAAGGTCATATTATCCGTATATGTGGGCCTAGCCCCTTTAGGCCAGGCCCCCGCTTCTTTCCCCTCCACGCGACCGGGCACCGAGACCAAATGCCAAGGTAGGGGGCTCTTACCTCATTTGTATCGGGCACATTTTGTACCATCGATCTGTATAGATCGGACGACCATCATTTTCCCCATAGCACCCATCACCTGCATCCGTTTACCATTCATCACATTCTTAACCATTCATTTACCCGCCAGATCCACGGTCCATATTCACCCACCCAGTGGTCCCCGCAACTGCGCCAACACAGTTCAAAACTGCCGAGTTTCATCGCACCACTTTTGATGGGTGAGCAGTTTTTCCATTTTCACAGCGATTCCATACATCATCTGACCCGTGGCACTGGTACGGCTGAAAAACCGCCCTCCCATCGTGCATTAAAGTTCATCCGGGGACACGGAGCGATATCGCTGCGCGCCGTCAGATCTGCTATCGCCCATCCAATGATTGGCACTCCACGAAGCTGCGCACATGATAATCCATGGCCTCCATACCCCTAGCCCACTATCCATCTCCCTCCGATGTGTTGTCCTCCGTCGATCTCCTCCCGAGATCAGATGGTTCAGGTTCATTCGCAACCGCCGTTGACCCCGTACCGCCACATCATCCTTCCACGTGTCTCCACTATACATCTGCTCACCCCCATTATATATGTTCACTTCACAGTCAAACATTCGTTTTTACGTTTAAATTTCTTTGCATTCCACCAACCTCCACCAAAGCATTTATCCACCATCTCTTTGCATTTCTTCGCCATTTCTCCACAGTCCCACTATCATCCACACAGTCGTCCACGCCATCCGGCCCCCATGCATTGTTTTCTTAACATTTTTCATATTTTGCAGGGTTTCAAATAGGAAGAAAACTGCCATGGTTCATATGTACTATTGTAATGTTGTGTTGCGCAGATGCTATAGGGTAAACTGCTTGGGTTGTTGGTTTTCGAATATCCCTCTCAGGGCTTTTCGGTGCCCGAGGCAGACAGTAAGATTAGCTGTGCTGTTCACAAAGATGGCATGAGCATGTTCATAGTAACTTAAAATAACTTGATGGAATGCGCAAGAGAATTACCTCTTTGACAATCTTGGAGTCCCTTGGAGAGCGCTAGGCAGCGAAACAAGAGTCCTTCTTCACCGGCTCCAAATCTTAGTTCTGCAATCAGTCAAAGCACCCGTGTAATTTCTAACATAACATATATCCTATCAACCAAGTCAATATATAATGAACTTCTAAATTATACACATCTGAGCCATTCATATCATACTATGTAAATGTTCAAACAATAATGACAATTTTAAGCATTGAATGGACAAACGAACACAATTCTATTGATTTTGAAAGAAGGAGGATTACAACCGTCAGTTGTACCAAGCCCTCCTAAGTCTCCCAATCTCTTTTATCTCTCAAGTGAAGAAGTCCAAGTCAACAAGCTCTCTAGGAACCTCTTTGACTCTTGGCCTTCACAATATAACACTATTCTCTATTCCACAAGTATGAAAAAACCTTTGGCAATCCTTCGACCTTCAATTAAGAGCCTTCAGCTCCTTCTTATAGGAGAGGGAGAAAGCCATTGTTGCCTTTCTCTTTCCACTAGTTTGGAATGGAAAAAACTTAGATGTTTCTTTAATCTCTATGCTTTTTCCTCCTTTGGAGTTCAGTATTTTTATAGCAATGACCAAAAATGAACTGGTGCTCTGCAGTTTCCTTTGTGAACTGACTCTCTTGTGAGGGAAAGCCAGAGATTCAAATCATTCTCCGCGGGCTTTTCCCGATTCAAACTTAAAACACAGGTAAATCTGCCCTTTAGTGTAAACGGAGCGTTTCCCTAGCCACTAATGCGGCATATTCACTGATTTATAGCGTTATAACGCTCCTGTATTGTTCTAGATAGGTGTTACCCTCGTAGAAATAGGTTTAATTTAGGTCTTTGTACTCCTTCCATATTTGTCTTCCCCTCTGAGCTGATGAGGAGGTATTTTGACCTGTAACAGTAGAGAAGGTTGAATTTGGAAGCTGGTACTGCAATGAGGATGTCCGAAAAGATGGCAGCGGCATAAATATTTTCCAAGGATAGTTCCATCTCCGTGGAAAACCTATCCGGCGCCATTAATGCCCAGATTTTGCAAATCAAGACATTTATGAAGCGACAGAGAGATACCAGCTAATGATAAATGAGTTTAACACTCATTTTTGAAGATATTTGAGCCTTAATATAGTGGTATAGAGGCAAAGCACTAGATTAGCAACGTCATGGATCACACAGAGGGTACAGCACGCAGAAAACTATATCATCAAGGTTTCAAATCAGCACAATGTTTCTTCCTAAGCACAGATACAGTACACCTTATGGTTTCAATATACATTGAGGTCTGAAAGTGGTTTGACGTTGTCTCATATTTTGGTCTTGACAATCTGGCCAAAAAATGGGAACCCCAACATAATGGTGACTCTGCTGGGGAAGTAGAGTGCATTTTATCTACATACTCTTAGGTACTCAAAAGACAAAATTTTTTTGGTTAGGTTGGAAGTTAAACACTCCTACTCACTCATCAACCTCTATACCATTTGTTGTGTTTCTCCCATACTCTTAGATAGAGTCAGGAAAGGGCCAGGTAGCCTCCAGATCTCACACTCTTTCAAAGGTGACATATCTGGTAAATGCCCTCCCAGTCAATCTCTGGTTAGAGTTTGCTGTGTTGTGAAGATACCCTTGGGAGGGGTCATCTCATAAGCACTGTGGTGGACAGTGTACCCTCCTGAAACATCCTAACCCTCCACCTGGTGACTCCATAATTCTTAAACGATTTAAAGACTCCACTGGTGATCAGTAGGCCTGCTGATTATCTTGGTTCACATTAGACTCCACTGGGAGACCAGTCTCCATAAAAACATCAATCACAGTAGAAGTAACAAGTAAGGTTAAGCTGCTTGGTTAGAAAATGACATTCTGGCTTCAAGAACCATTCATACAAGAGCTTATCCTAACCCAAACCCACCTGAAATATCTGACAACCCTGAGAGCATCCTCAAGGGATCTCCTACACCTAAATAATCAACTATTTCCAGTCACATCCATAGAGATAAATCTACACCAGAAAAATTTACAGCTCTATCAGACCCACTTTCTAACCTAGGCACTCAAGATAGTCTACCAAGAACTAGGTCATTCGGTGCTCTAGACCAGCCAGACCTTGAGCTTCCTGTGTCACCACCTCAAAGTGGTAAGCACCTTGGGAATAGACAGACCCCTCCATCTACACCTCCTGATATCCACTTCATTCAGAACTTGGGGCACAGTCACCCTAGATCTGCTCATCAGTCTTCTGCTGGTCACAATATCCCTGTCACCCATATACCAGCCACCCAATTCAATCCTTTACCTCATCAAAAAATCATCATGGCAGCCTGGTATGCACCTCTAGTTTTACCTCAGCCTCTAGTACCCTTACCCAATGATTATCAATCAAAGATCCCACATTTCACTGCAAAAGAGTCTACCACAGCACAATACCACGTAGATAGGATGGAAGATTCCTTTGACTACATGGAGATAGATGATGATACGGTCAAAATGAGAGTCTTTGCCCAGACCTTAGGAGGTGATGTGAAGAAATGGTTTAAAGGCTTACCTTCGAGTAGCATTAACAATCTCCCATCTCTATATCATACTTTCATAAAAAAATGGGAGGTTAAGGCCAATCCTCGTCAACTCCTAGCAGAATATATGAACCTTAAAAGAAACGTGGGGGAGAGTGTCCATGATTACACAACGAGATTTAACAGCATTTACAACACTCTTCCTCCGCACATGAAACCTCCCCAAGGTATGGCACTAGCGAAATACCCCAAAGGGTTTGATGCTGACATGGCCTACTAGCTTAGGGAGAGAGATTATAAGATGTTGGAAGACATGCAAAAAGGAGCAGTGAGTGTAGAGGAGAATCTGATTGAAAAGAGAGCAAGGT
The DNA here is from genome assembly GCA_034641835.2 of Pinus albicaulis. NCBI lineage: Eukaryota > Viridiplantae > Streptophyta > Pinopsida > Pinales > Pinaceae > Pinus > Pinus albicaulis. The sequence goes on from CM076577.1 coordinate 1,373,737,602, forward strand.
TGAGGGCTGAGAAAAGGGTAACATATAGAGATGACAATGTAGCTTCCACATCTGACCCAAATTTTGACCGTTTATCTAAAAATGTGGAAAGGCTACAAAAAATGATGGAAAAAATTGTTGTCTCCATCAATAACCAAAATAGAAATCAAAACCATAACCAGAACTAGAACTTTAGAAGAAAAAACACCCCTCCCAACAGACAAAGGGAATCAGATCAACAAGTTATTCACCCATTCCAAGAAAAATTTTTAGATGAAGATGAGGGAGTCATAGAAGAGTCTGAGGGGAATACAATAAATATGTTCGAAACAGAAGATTCAATCCATAACTGTTACACCGAAGAATATCACTCCTCACCATCTTATTGGGATGAGGAATGGTTGGAAACTGAAGATTACAGGTTAGGATTTGAAAATGCCATGATGCAGGTCAGAGAAAAATACGAACTTAGAAGCAAAAGGAGCCAAGAAACTGCCAAACCAAAAGCTTCTAAGGTCACCATCAAGAAAAGACCTGAGAAAAATTCTAAAGCAACTGCTGAAATTAACAAATCAACAGCTGAGAATTCTAGAAAGAACAAAGAAAAGGACAACCAAAACACTGATACACAAGGTCAACCAACAAACAACACTAACACTGCAGTTAGTACTCCTGATAAAACAATTTCTAACACTGTACATAACGAGAATCAGCACACTGATTCAGCCACTAAGGCAGTGGCTAACAAAGCAGAGTTGAACATTCCAAAGAGTCAGTCCACTTTCAATTTGGAGAGTGAGATTGCAAAAATTAAAATTTTCCTCCCACTCTCTGAGCTGGCCACTCAGGATGTATATAAAGGCCAAATTTTGAAAGCATTGAATTTAGGTGAGAATAGTGACACTGTAAATCTAAGTGATGATCAACCTGCCCTTCTGTTTGGTCCAAAGATAGAAGGAAAGGTTCATGAAGGGGTAGTGCCCCCTTTTTATATCAATCTTAATATCCATGATAAGATTATCCACAATGCAATGCATGATTTTGGGGCATCACACAACCTCATGCCTAAAGTAGTAATGGAAAGGTTAGGCCTAGAGATAACCCATCCCTACAAAGACCTATATTCATTTGACTCTAGCAGAGTGAAGTGTCTTGGCCTAATTAAAGATTTATGTGTGAGCCTTACCCAGATCCCAACAAAATGTATGGTCATGGATGTTGTGGTGGAAGATGTGCCACCCAAGTATGGCATGTTATTATCAAGATCATGGGGAGCCAAGCTGCAAGGAACAATGCAGATGGATGGGGCTTATGCCACAATCCCAATCTTTGGCCAACTTAGAAGACTATACAGGGAGGCACAAATGAAATTCCTGGTTAGTAGCCCTGAAAAGCCTGAAAATTTTCCTCTATACTCTGTACATATAGACCTAGATTCCTTTATCCTCTACAATGATGAATCCTCAGAAGGGTCAGAGTCCCAAAACAAAGATACAAACGAAGGAACAAAGGCCATGGACCTTAACATAATGGCTACCCTAGACTCAGAGGAGGAAGACATAGAAAAATTTGAACAGTGCACTGAAACAACAACACAGAGTGAACTGGAAACAGAATGCAATCAGCCAGCTAGTCACCCCTCTGATTTCCACACATATGACGAAAAAAAAAACAACCCACAGCCTAGCACAGCTCCTATAGTGCAACATAATGGCGAACCCAACTGTAAGGGAGGAAGTGATGATAAAACGAAAAATGAACCCCTGTGCGAGATGAATTTCGATGGGTCATGCACCAAGAGAACCGCTGGGGCTGGAGTGTGGATACGTAACTCAGAGAGTAGTTACGCAGAGAGCCATGCCTGCAACCTGCATTTCAAATGTACAAACAACATTGCAGAGTACGAGGCTCTTATCATAGGCTTAAACCTGTTGAGAAAATTAGGAGCTCGTAGGATAAATGTGCGTGGGGACTCTGAGCTGATTATCAATCAAGTGAATGGTGAATACACAGTGAAACATCCTAGATTGAGAGCTTACATGAATGACACTATGGATTTATTGAAAACATTTGTTGAATATTAATTAGTGTTTGTTCCTAGGGGTCAAAATGTCATTACAGATGGATTAGCTTGCTTAGCCAGTTCATACCCTAAGACTCCATGCGACCAATAGATCATCATTCATACCAAATTCAGACCTACAGTGCCGGACAATGAAAAATAATGGCAAGTCTTTGAGGGTGATAAATAGATTGAAGATTTCCTGGTAGGCCAAAATGAGTTTGAATTTGTTAATTCAGACTCGAAATCGGACAGTAGCTGCCTAAGCGAAGAGTCCTCAGATGAGGAAGAGACACCCTGTAACTTAGGAATAAACACCGTAAACTAACAAATTGGAAATCCAAATGAAGAATGTGAAAACGCAGATAGTGAAGAAGTAGAGGTGCTGCAGGCCAAAGATAAGAACCTACCTCGAGGTTTGGCCCCTTTAGAAGACCTTTTTGACTTTGATGATGTAGCAAAAAAGCCCACTATAGAACATGCAGACTCTGATGCCGAGGAATGCAACATAGGCACTCAAGATAAGCCCAAGATGATCAAATTGGCTAAGTCCCTCCCTACAAACATGAAAAGGAAATACATTGAACTATTCAAGGAATTCATTGATGTGTTTGCTTGGATTTATGAGCACTTAAGGGCCTATGAAACAAACATCATACAACATAAAATACCCTTGAAAGAAAATCAGAAGCCCTTTAGACAAAAACTTTGCAGAATAAACCCAAAAAAATTTCCTGCAGTAAAAAAGAGATTAAGAAGATGTATGAGGCAGGTATAATCATTCTTGTGAGGTTCTCTGATTGGGTATCAAACCTAGTGGCTGTGAGAAAGAAAACAGGTGAGATCAGATTGTGCATAGATTTCAGAAATGTTAATAGAGTCTCACTCAAAGACAATTACCCTTTGCTAAAAATGGAACATATTCTTAAGAGGGTAGTAGGTTCTAAAAGGATCTCCCTGCTGGATGGTTTTTTAGGTTACAACCAAGTGCTGGTAATCCCAAAAGATCAACTCAAGACGACCTTCACCACTCCATGGGGTACCTTTATGTATGTGAAGATGCCCTTTGGACTGATGAACGCTGGAGCCACCTTCCAAAGAGAAATGGACATAGATTTTTCAGATGAGATAGGTCACTTCATTGTTATTTACTTAGATGACATAACAGTCTATTCCAAGACTAAGGAAGAACACCTAGAGCACCTGTGAAAAGTGTTTGAAAAATGCAAAAGGTTTGGTCTGTCACTGAATCCTAAAAATACTATATTTGGGCTGCAAGAAGGTAAGCTTCTTGGCCACATCATATCTGAGAAAGGAATTAGGATATACCCACAAAGAGTTGAGGGAATACTACAAATCACACACCCAAGAAACATCAAAGAGTTACAGTCCTTCATTGGGAAAATCAACTTCCTAAGGAGATTTATTCCCAACTTAGCTAAACACCTTAGAAATATGACTAACATGCTGAAGAAAGGTGGAGAAGTTAAGTGGACTGTTGAAGCTAAGAAATATTTTGAATTATTTAAACTTTCACTCACCCAGGCTCCTATCCTAATAAACCCAGATTTCTCAAAATATTTCCTGATTTTTTCTTTTGCCTCCAAGCATACCATAGCTACAGTACTACTGCAGATGAATCCAGAGGGAATGGAACAACCCATTTCTTTCTTCAGCAAAGCACTCAGAGATGCACCCTTGAAATATAACATAATGGAAAAACAGGCCTATGCTCTGATTAAGGCCTTGAAAGACTTTAGGGTGTACATACTGCATTACCACACCATAGCCTATGTGCCAAATATAGTGGCTAAAGACATGTTGTCCCAAGACCCAGATGGGAAGAGGGGAAAATGGATTGTTGTGATATTAGAATACGACCTTGAGATAAAACACACCAAAATGATCAAAGGTCAGGGCTTAACACAACTGATGGTTGAAACAAATCTACAAGCCCTAGAAATTAACTTTGTAAATGCCTTGGATGAGCAGTAGGGATTGCCTGATCCCACTGTAGAGGAAGAGTTTCAGGGCTCTCCTTGGTATTCTGACATTCTGTATGTGCTTACACACCTCAATGCCCCTCCTAAACTATCAAAGACCAAGGCCAGATTCCTAAAACTAAAAGCCAAAAGCTACTCTATATTGAATAACTGCTTATACTGGAAGAATCCAAATGGCCTATTGCTTAAATGTTTGCCTGAAAATGAGGCAGAGAGGATTAAAAAAGAATTCCATGCAGGAGAGTGTGGAGGCCACCTGAGCTGGAAGGCTACTACAAACAAAATACTTAGAGCTGGCTATTATTGGCCCACTCTCTTCAATGATGTACATAAGATGATAATTGCCTGCTACAAATTCCAAATTATTGAAGGCAAGAGAAAACTCCTCCCCTTACCTCTACAACCCATCACTGTTGAAGGTCCCTTTCTGCAATGGGGCCTAGATTTCATAGGGGAAATTCACCCTTCTTCTTCTGCACAACAAAAATGGATCCTAACAGCCACAGACTACTTCACTAAGTGGATAGAGGCCATACCTACTAGGAATGACACAGATTCAGTCATCATTAGTTTCCTAGAAGGTCATATCCTCTCTCGGTTTGGCTGCCCAAGGAAAATAATCACTGATAATGCTGCTGCTTTAGGATCCAAGAAAATGGTTGATTTTTGTCACAGCTATCAAATAGCACTCAGTCATTCAACTGCCTACTACCCTCCGTGTAATGGACTAGCTAAATCATCGAAGAAAATCCTGGTGATCATCATCAAAAAGCTACTGGAGGAGAACAGAAAGTCATGGCAAAACAAGTTAGTACATGCTTTGTGGGTTGACAGGCTAACAACAAAGAAGTCCATTGGCATGTCACCATATCAGCTTGTCTATGGGACAGAAGCAGTGTTTCCTACCAGCCTTGGGGTACCAGTGATAAAGCTGGTCCAAGAGATTCAAATAGAAGAAGACAGTACGGTGAGAAGGATAAACCAAACAATCCATCTCTAGCAAACAAGGGAAGAGGTCTACAACAGAGCAGTGAAAGTTCAGGTGGACATAAAGAAGTTATTTGACAAAAGGACCAAAGCTGCTGATTTCAAAATTGGAGATAAAGTTCTGAAGTGGGACTCAAGGAGAGAGGAAAAAGGAAAGCACAACAAATTTGACAGTTTGTGGCAAGGTCCCTACATGATCAGGCCATGGTCGGTCCAAATGCCTTCTTCCTACAAGAATTATATGGTACAGAGTTGTTTGGGGGTCCTATCAATGGCAGGATGCTCAAGCACTACTTCAGCTGATTTCCGATTTCCAGTTTTCATTTCCGTTGTACATACCATTGCATTGTTTGTTTTCAGGAAAAGGAAAAAATGTTAAAAAAAAACAGAGAGAAAGGAGAGGTTCAGACATGCTCACAACATGAACCTCTGTAGTGCAAAGGATTGGCTCTAACATGATCAAAATCTGAGCCAAGGAAAGTAAAGATAGCTGATCCAAACATGCTCAAAACCTGGACCAGCAGAGAATAAAGAAGAATCAGCTCTAACACACCCAAAACCAGAGCTGAAATGAGGAAAAGGAAGTAACTCTAACAAGCTCAAAACCCGAGTCACAAAAAAGAAAGAAGGATGCTTCAAGATTTCAAATTTCAAGCCTTCAAAGTTTTGTTTTAGTTTTTCTACAAATTTTTGTCCATGTGCAACTGTCTTTATGCCTTGGACCCACAACAAACTAGACTGTCTAATCCTAGTTTGACTGTTTTTGAATTTCTGTTGTAGAATATAGAGAAGAAATCTTCTAGATAGTTTAATCCCAGCAGATATTAGAATAGGTAGAGAAACATATGAGACCAACAGTCTAAGCTGGTCTCATGGATTAATAAGGGTATATTTAGAATAGGTTTATTTTCTTTTATAAAAATAAATGATGTAAAGGGTCTTCTAGTTCAAATGCACCCTAGGAGAAAAAATGCTAGGATTGTAGGATGGGTAGGTAGATTATCTGGAAGTGTTTCTGCTGATCTATTATATTTGTGGCAGTTGAGAATCAAAGAAGAAAGGAGGCTCAAGTAGCAGGAATCTGGCCTACACCAAAGATTATTCTCTGAATTCTTGACTCCTTCAAGAAGAAGCCATCCCCATGTGGAGCCACTGTTAGCCCCCTATAAATTTTTGACAGGAAAAGTAAGGGGCTAAATTTTTTTTGAGCCTTCAATGAATGCATCTCCCCTGGAGACACATCATCTTGAAGTCTCTTGTGCCTTTTCCCTGTGATGAAATCCCCTCTGCTAATCCCCATTATGAAGCCTCTCTGATTACAAAAAATTGTGCTCTGAAAGTATACATTTGCCCCATGTTCCCTATATAATGCCCAGGTTAACCTTTGTTTTCCCTCTATCCAATTCCCCTCTAATCCCCCTAAATCTTCCCAAAGCCCCCTTTACATCCCCCACTTCCCCCTTATCTAGCCTAATTTCTCCTTTTACCTCTATCGTTACCCAATTCTACCCTCAAGTTCCATTAAAATGGGTCGAAAACCATATTTTCCATGTATATGGGTCTTAGCCCCCTTCGGCTAGCCCAGAACCATATTTCCCCCATGTGGCCTGCCGCTAGAACCGAGCGCTAGCCCAAAAAGCACTTATCTCATATGATTCATCGAGTGCGTTTATAGCCGTTGATCTAAACAGAATGGACGGCGATCGCTGCCCTCACCCCTTCCATCGCACATGTTGTTCACCCGTTCACTGCTCGATTGAATATCAACCGTCCATTTAAAACCTCAAATCCGACGGTCCATATCCCCCATCCGCCTGTGGTCCCTGCACCCGCTCACTATTCAAAACCATCAGGTTTCATCGCACCACTTTTGAAGGGCGGGCGGTTTTTCCATTTTCGCAGCGATTCCATACATCATCCGATGCGTGGCACCGGTACGGCTGGAAAACCACCCTCCCATCGCACATTAAAGTTCATCCGTGGACGCATAGTGATATCGATGTGCGTCGTCCGATCTTGGGCGAGTAATCCAACGGTGATCGCTTCACAAAGCTATGCACCCCATAATTCATGGCCACCGTACCCCTGGCCCACTGTCCATCACCCTCCGACGTGTTGTCCACCGTTGATCTCCTCCTGAGATCGGACGGCCTAGGTTTATTCTCAATCCTGCCATAACCTCATCTCGCCACGTCAACACTCCACGTATCTCCACCGTACATTCGCCCGTCCATCCATATATATCCCGTTCGAAGGTTAAATGCCAATATTCATGTTTAAATATCCTTTCATTCCGCCAACCTCCACCAAAGCATTTCTCCACCATTTCTCTGCATTTTTTTGCTATTTCTCCGTAGTCCCACCATCATCCTTGCAATTTGTCCACATCATCCAACCCCCATGCACGGTTTTCTTAACCAGTTTTCGTATTTTTTAGGGTTTCAGAAAGGCATAAAACCACCATGTTTCATATGTATCATTGTAAATGGCGCATTGTGCAGAGAGAGTTGAATTTGGAAGCTGGTACTACAAGGAAATGTCCGGAAATTTGGCGGAAGCATAAATATTATCAAAGGACAGTTCAATCTCCGCGAAACCTATCCGGTGCCATTAAAGCCCATATTTTGCAGATTAAGATATTTATGAAGCGACAGAGAAATACCAGCTAATGATGAGCGATCTGAATGTTCAGTATTGAAGATTTTTGAGCCTTAACATAGTGGTTTAGAGGCAAAGCACTAGTTTAGCAACATCATGGATCACACAGAGAGTACAGCATGCAGAAAACCATACCATTGGGGCTTTTCACATCAACATAATGTTTTCCCACGAAAGGACAAAGTGCCCATGCAGTGTTCAATCTATGCCGTGTTCTAGAGAGATTTTCTGCCCTATCACCAGTCCTGGTGCTATCAGAAGCATTTGTTGCACAGTATGGCAGACCCTAGCATCATTTATTCACCTTTTTGTTTAATCACCAGAAGTACTACAGTATGATGCAGCAGAGTACATCAGAAACATACCTGGAGTAAATGGAATCCTGACGAAGACCACTCTTTCACCCAAGAGCGCCACAAACTTCAAGAGTGCTACATTAATGCAATGCACTTTATAACAGGGCTTCTGCCTTCTTCCCCTCTTAAGTGAGTTTTTACTGCCGTATTTAGTTTTTCACTTACCTTCCGCTCCATTAGAGCTATAAATTCATGAAGAAAACCTGTAAAGGGTTGTTGATCAGTTATCAGAGAATTGCAAGTAGTTTATTTTGAGACACAGTCTCTGTGTAAATTTGTAAGATAGGTTGAGGAATATGATTTCAGACTGAGTATTCAGCTATTGGCAATGTTGTACTTGACTGGTATTGCTTTTTAATATGACGATCACATTTCTTTGGATCCTGATCTAAAGCAGCGGTGATGTCTTCCTATCTCTATGTTTTAATTCATTTCATTTCGTTTCTACTGGCTTGCATTAGAATATTGGCATAGGATTTACCCTTGTTAGGTACCCTATGTTTCTGTTCTCCTTGCCTTTGATGTTTTTCTTCTGAATGTGTTATCTAAGAATTTATTTCAGCTAATTTAACCAGTGTAGTGGATGTTATTGCCTGCTCTCTCACGTGTGAATTAAATGATTCTATTCCTAGATGTTTCTTGTTAAGGATTTGGCTGGAAGATTTGGGAACACTGGGGATTAGAGTTAGCCCTGTCCACTAGGATCCTTGTGCGACCAGCTGGTCTTTAACTTTGTGCCCTGAATCTGTGTTGTCTCCTTTCCTCCAACCATTCCATATCACACAATCATCTTTAAGATCCAACGTTTTAGATGACTAGCCCAATTGAAAACCTGCTTATTGATTAGAAAGAAAATCCTTTCCTGACTCCATTGCCCAATGGTTTTGAATGCTCTCTGGAATACTTCACCTCTGCCTTATTCCTCTTTGCTCATCCTTGTCTTACATTGAACCCTTCTTTCCTGATAACCAAGAACCAAACAAACAATCAAAAAAAAAAACCTTGTGCCTATAACTAGCCTAACATCTTAAAACTTCGAGCTTCAAAGACATAAAACCTTTGCTTATATAGAGAGATCCCTCTCTGGACCTGGGAGGGCTAGATCCTGAGGTCCGAAAGTGGTTTGATGTTGTCTCATCTTTTGGTCTTGCCAATCTGGCCAAAACATGGGAACTCCCAACACTCTTTATTCTCAGGAAGAAAAGAAACGAGGCTCTGTGGGTAAGTATAAAACTGTAATCAATTCTGTGATGTCCAAGTCCTATGGTGTTCGTTTCCTGTAGTTGTCAAATAATGAGTGTAAGCCCCAAAACACTGATCCGATCTTAAATAATTGCCCAAGCAATGTTTTCATATCCTCTTTGGCCTCCTTTATCCTTCTGTTCTTATTCTCTGAGATTTTTGACCCAATTCCTTGTTGGAAAATGAAGTATCATACTCATATTTATACAGATTTTCGATTGGAATGAAGGGGCACGTCTTTTTGAAGGTAGGCCGACATGAAGGACAAGGATAGGTCGGCTCAACAATTAAATATATTATTTTTAAACTTAAAATTCATTTTCTCACAAACCGCTGGGAGTTTCGGGGCAAGTAAAGGCTCGTTGGAAAGAGGAAAAAATCTTCTTTCAGATGGTCTAGGGCTCATTGTGATGGGCTGCCTCCAAGGTGACAAAATTTATTTTTCTTTATAACTATCCTTGAATAATTTATGTACAGAAAGTGATTGGGACAGCAAGAGGTCATTGGGTCTTCTTCATTTTTATGACTCCAACTATGTCTTTATATTATTTCCACATCATCATGAGGTCCAGAAATGAGTGTATCATCCATGTCATCACATAAATGATGCAGTGATATGTTATGGAGCCTTTATTAATTTGTTATTGGGAAAGCTCCAAAGTAGTCTTTCAAACATGTCATCAAGACCATTATCAAGTGTGGTCATTCAAGAGTATGACGTCATCACGTGTATGGCTTCATCAAGTATAGTCCTCCACATCTAGGGTAAGGATGTCATCCAAGTTCTAGGCTTCTTCACGAGATTATGGTACCATCATGGACATCTAGGGAATTATGATCAATAGGCATTTAGGACAAGATTTCTTCATAGACTTTGACATCATCATTAATGGTCTCCTAGTCAGAGTCATGGCATCATCATCTGGAACTAGGCATTTCAAGAATACTGACATCATAATCAATGCCATATTGACATCAATGACAACCTTGATTAAATACTGAACACTAAAAACAAACAAATTAGTTTTAAAAACACACATGGGTGGCCTTTCTACATTTGTTTGGGGGGTTTTTGGGGGGGGGCGTTAGGAGTGGTGTAGAGAGTGGTAATGGTGGATGTTTGGTCTTATCAAGAGGCGGAGGCCTTTGGCGGTTTTGAATGGAGGCGGTGGTATTGGGTTTTTGCGGGATGTGGTAGGTAGTTTATAAATGCGTAGTAAAGGCGGTAAGCGGATTTGGGCGTGTTAAGCCCCCTATAAATTACAATGAATGAGAGGGGGCTAAATTTGTTTTTGAGCCCTCAAGGAATGCATCTCCTCGAAGACACATCATCCTTGAGGTCTCCTATGCCATTGCCTATGATAAATCTCCCTCTGCAGAACTCTCCATGTTGCCCCTCTCTTCCCCTTCGCAAAATCCCCTTTCCATCCCATTTTTCCCCAAATTCCCCTTTGAATCCTACCCTTACCCTTGTTTTCCTCAAAGGCTCCCTCTGTCTCTCTATCGTTACCCTCCTCAGGCCTCAAATGCACTAAAAAGGGTTAAAAACCCACTTTCGGACCATATAATATGCCTCAGCCCCTTCTCCGCTAGCCCCGCAACCTTTCTCTCCATGTAACCCTGTGTCATGACCGAGCACTGGCCCGAAGGGCGCTAATCTCCAAAGAGTATCGAGAGCGCCCTTGACCATTGATCTTGTAGATCGGACGGCAATCGTTAATTCCACAACGCCCGCATTTTCCCCATTTAAACTACTGACCACGCCATCGTTGTTCATTCACCGCCAGATCAATGGTCCGGATTTTACCTGCTGGTGGTCGCTGCAGCGCACTATTTCAAAACCTGACGGTTTTTATCGCACCGCCTTCGGGTGGTTGGCGGTATTTCCTCATCGACCAGCGATTCCATACACCTCCCGACGCGTGGCCCCTGTACGATTTCAAAACCGCTATCCCATCGCGCGTTATCGTTCGATACTGGGCGCGCAGCGATATTCACGTCAGCCGTTAGATCTTGGGAGCCTCATCCGACGGTCGTCAATCGACAAAGCTGCGTGGGGTTTAAACCTTAGCCTCCATACCCCTGGCCCATCATTTCACTGCCGGTCGGTCCCACCACATCACCTCCATGTGCATCCATCGTACTTTCACCCATTCCATTACATATATTCGTCCAAAATTCACGTGTTTTAAGGTTTTTTCCATTCGAATTTTCTCCGCAGACTTCCAACCTCCACCAGAGCAATTCTTCGCCATTCCTCCGCATTTTTCTGCCATGTCATCAACTGCCCAGCCATTTTCATCATCTCGACGCATCCATTACCCCACCCCCATGGTTTTCTTAACAGATTTCGTGTTTTTTGCAGGGTTATCAAAGGTGAAGAAACGCCATGGTTCAACATGTACCACTTCAATGGCGTGTTGCATGGACAGAATTAAGACTGAAGCTGGTACTACAAGGAAATTTCAAGAAAGGTGGAGGCAGTATAAATTCCATCGAAGGACAAAGTTTGAAACTTCGCAGACTCTATCCCACGCCATTAAAGCCTAGATCTTGTAGAATCGAGACGTTTACGAATACGTGAAGAAAACCAGCTTACGATCAAGGATTCTAGCATTTAGAATTGATTTTTTAAGTTTAATACAGCATTTTAGAGGCAAAACACCAGATCAATGATCCCACAGATCATGAAAAGGTACAGCACGCAGAAATTAATGCATATCAGGGGTTTATACAGCAGCAGAATGTTTTTCCTCCATGAAGGACAGAGCACCCATACAATATTCAATCCATGTCGTGTCCTGGAGAGATTTCCTACCCTGATACAGCCCTAGTACTATCAGAGCATTTACTTCATCAGTATGGCAGATTTATTTATCATTCCTTTTCCTGTTATTTATTCACCAATATCACCACACAGTACTATAGTCAGAACACTTGGGAGTCATATCAGAATAATCCACAGTCTGAAAAGATCATTTGTTCACCCAAAGAACACCAGAGATTAATGCACAGGATCTATACAGGATGGGCTTTGGCCCTCTTTCTTGTCGGGAGTTTAATACTGCATTTAGTTCTCCACCTACCTCCTCTGCCCCTCCGGGGCTATAAATTCATGAAGAACTCATTGTAATGGTTTTTTATCAGTTATCAGAGAACTGCAAGTAGTTTCTTTGAGACACAGTCTCTGCGTAAAGATTGTAAGATAGGTTGATGGATATGTTTTCAGACTGAGTATTCAGCTATTGGCAATATTGTACTTGATTGGTATTGTTACTTAATATGACAAGCACATTTCTTTGGATCCTGATCTGAAGCAGCGGTGATGTTTTCCTATCTCTGTGTTTACATTCATTTCATTTCGTTTCTACTGGCTTGCATCAGAAGTTTGACATAGGATTTACCCTTGTTAGGTACCCTATGTTCCTGCTCTCCTTGCCATTTATGTTTCTCTTCTGAATGTATTATCTGAGAAGTGATTTCAGTTGGTTTAACCAGTGTAGTGGATGTTATTGCCTACTCTCTAATGTATGAATTAAATGAATTTACTTCTTAGATGTTTCTTGTTATTGATTCAGTTGGAAGATTTGGGAACACTGGGGATTAGAGTTAGCCCTGTCCACTAGGATCCTTGTATGACCTGCTGATCCGTAACTTTGTGCTCTATAATCTGGGTTATCTCCTCCCTCCTACTTTCCATACCATTTAGTCACCTTGAAAGATCCTAAGTTTCAGATGACTAGCCCAATTGAAAGCCTGCCTATTGAGTAGCAAGCAAATCCTTTCTTGACTGCATTGCCTAATGGTTCTGAATATTTCCTGGAATATTTCACCTCTGCCTTATACCTCTTTTCTCATACTGATCTTACATCGAAACCTTCATTCCTGATAACCAACAACCAAAACAAACAATCAAACAAACAAACTCGTGCCAATAACTAGCCTAACATCTTAAACTTTGAGCTTCATAGACATAAACCTTGCTCAAACTAGAGAGATCCCTCTCTGGACCAGGAGGGCTAGATCCTAAGGTCTGAAAGTGGTTCTGATGTTGTCTCATCTTTTGGTCTTGACAATCTGGCCAAAACATGGGAACCCCAACATAATGGTGACTCCACTAGGGAACTGAGTGCATTACACCTTAAACATCCTTAGGCATTCGAAACCTACAATCTCTGGTTAGGTTGGCAGTTAAACAATGTTATTCTCACATCAACCTCTACACCATTTGTTGTGTTTTACCATACTCTTGGATAGAGTCTGGAAAGGGCCAGGTAGCCTCCGGATCTCACACTCTTTCAGAGGTGACATATCTGGTAAATGCCCTCCCATTCAATCTCTGGTTAGAGTTTGCTGAGTTTCGGAGATATCCTTGAAAGAGGACATCTCGTAAGCACTGTGGTGGACAGTGTACCCCTCAAAAAAAATCCTAAAATCTTCCACCTGGCGACTCCATATCCCATACACGTTTCGAAGACTCCACTGGTGATCAGTAGGCCTGCTGATTATCTTGGTTCACATTAGACTCCACTGGGAGACCAACCTCCATAACAACATCAACCACAGTAGAAGTAACAAGTAGGGTTAAGCTGTTGGATCAGAAAACAACATTCTGGCTTCTAGAACCATTCATACAAGAGCTTACCCTAACCCAGACCCATCTGAAATAGTTGACAATCCCGAGGGCATCCTCAAGGGAGCTTCTACACCTAAAAGATCAATTATTTTTAAACACATCCATAGAGCTAATTCTGCACCAGAAGATCTTACATCTCTATCACACTTTCACCTTGACCTAGACCTACCTAACAACTTATCTAGAACTAGGTCATTCAGTAGCTTAGACCAGCCAGACCCTGAGCTTCCTGATTCACCATAGCAAGGTGGTAGACACCTTGGGAACAGACAGACCCCTCCATCTACACCCCCTGATTTAAATTTCATACAAAACTTGGGGCTCAGTCACCCTAGGTCTGCTCATCAGTCCTCTGCTGGTCATAGTATCCCTGTCATCCATATACCTGCTGCCCAAGTCCCTTTAGCTCATCAAAACATCATCATGGCAGCTTGGTATGCACCTCTGGTTTTACCCCAACCTCTAGTACCCTTACCCAATGATTATCAGTCTAAGATCCCACACTTCACTGCAAAGGAATCCATCACAGCCCAGCAACATGTAGATAAAATGGAGGATTCTTTTGACTACATGGAAATTGATGATGATACAGTAAAAATGAGAATCTTTGCCCAAAGCTTAGGGGGTGATGTGAAGAAATGGTTTAAGGGCCTACCTCCAGGTAGCATCAATGATCTTCCGGGCTTGTCTCAGAATTTCATAAACAAATGGGAAACCAGGGCAAATCCTCGCCAACTCCTAGCAGAATACATGACCCTTAAGAGAAACGTAGGAGAGAGTGTTCATGATTACACAACAAGGTTCAACAGCATTTATAATGCTCTCCCTCCGCATATGAAACCTCCTCAAGGCATGGCCCTAGCAAAATACCCTGAGGGTTTCGATGCTGACATGGCCTATGAGCTTAGAGATAAGGAATACAACACATTGGAGGACATGCAGAAAGGAGCAATGAACATAGAAGCCAACTTGATTGAAAAGAGAGCAAGACTGAAATCTGAGAGAAGGGTAACATATAGAGATGACAACGTAGCTTCCACATCTGACCAGAATTATGATAAGATGTCTAAAAATGTGGAAAGGTTACAACAAATGATGGAAAAAATGGTTGTCACAGTTAGTAACCAGAATAGAAACCAGAACCAGAACCAAAACTTTAGAAGAAACAATAACACTCCCAACAGACAAAGAGAATCAGATCAACAAGTTATTCCCCCATTCCAAGAGAATTTTCTTGATGAAGATGAGGGGATCATAGAAGAGTCTGAGAGAAACACAATTAATATGTTTGAAATAGAAGATTCAATCCATAACTGTTATTAAGAAGAAGACCAATCTTCACCCTCTGGTTGGGAGGAGGAATGGTTGGAATATGAAGATTACAGGTTAGGGTTTGAAAATGCCATGATGCAGGTCAGAGAACAGTATGAAATTAGAAGCAAAAAGAGTCAAGAAAATGCTAAACCCAAAAATTCTGAGACTACTACCAAGAAGAGACCTGAGAAATCTTCTAAAGCAACTGTTAAAAGTAGCAAACCATCAGCTGAAAGTTCTGGAAAGAATAGAGAAAAAGACAACCAAAACACTAATGCACAAGGTAAACCAGCTAGTAGCACTAGCACTGCAGTTAGTGCTCCTGATAAAACTGTCACAAACACTGTACATAATGAGAATCAACCCACTGATTCAGCCACTAGGGCAGTGGAAAATAGAATAGAAATGAGCATCCCAAAGAGTCAGTCCACTTTCAATTTGGAAAGTGAGATCGCAAGAATTAAAATCTTTGTCCCACTTTCTGAGCTGGCCACTCAGGATGTATATAAAGGCCAGATTTTGAGAGCTTTGAACTTAGGTGAGAACGGTGACTCTGTCAATTTGAATGATGATCAACTTGCCCTCTTGTTTGGTCCTAAGATAGAGGTGAAGTTTCAGGAAGGGGTAGTTCCACCTTTCTATATCAGTCTCAACGTTCATGATAAGATCTTGCATAATGCAATGCATGATTCTGGAGCATCCCACAACTTAATGCCTAAGGTGGTTATGGAAAGACTAGGTCTAGAGATAACCAGACCCTACAAAGATTTATACTCTTTCGACTCTAGCAGGGTAAAATGCCTAGGCCTGATCAAAGACTTGTGTGTGAGCTTAACCAAAATACCAGCTAAATGCATGGTCATGGATGTTGTGGTGGCAGATGTGCCACCTAAGTATGGAATGCTACTATCAAGATCATGGGGAGCCAAGCTGCAGGGTACAATGCAGATGGATGGCTCATATGCCATAATCCCAATCTTTGGCCAACTTAGAAAACTGTAGAGGGAGACTCAGATGAAATTCCTAGTCAGTAGCCCCGAAAAACCAGAAAATTCACCTGTTTATTCTGTACATACAGACCTTGACTCCTTCATCCTTTGTAATGATGAATCTTTAGAAGGGTCAGAGTCCCAAAACATAGATACAAATGGAGAGACATAAGCTATTGATTTTAACATAATGAACGCTCACGTTATTTCTAGACAATGAATAAGAAAACACTTAATGAAACACAGGATATGCGGTGGAGACCTAACACGACGATCAAGAAACGGAGATGTGACCATTCGACGAGATCACGATGCATACATCTTGTTGTGGACAATTTTGTCACCCCTAGAGACAACCTATAGTTGCTATAGACCAGTGCCTAGGACATCTTAGCATAGCAAGGAGCTCATAAAATAGCTTGGGTTGTCAATCCAAAAGCTCTCTTACTATCACTTGCAAAGCAAGGAAATTAGTTTAAACGGGACCAATCTCTCTCAGAAGATGATACAAAGATAAGAATAATGTAGGAACATCATGTGAAACTCCAATACGAAAGCATCAGACAGTTAAGGGACAGCTTACTGCAAAGAGGGCCAGTTCAAATAATATGCCACAGAAATCAAATATCAGAAAGTGGGTGCAGTGAAGAAACATGAAGAAGATATTAGTTAGCATGAGGCTGATACCCAGATACACAACAAAACCACATATGGGCTTATCCAACTAAGAATCCATACATGATAATGGCGTTTTAAAATCACCCTCCTCAAGTAACTAATATAGCAGAAAATATGGATGAAATGAACATGGAACAGTATATCATGACTAGGCCTATTTAAAGCACTTGACTAATCCAAGTATGGGCACCAACTAGGATGAATCCTTACTTAAGACCAGGGAGCCACTCGCATTCTAGAACATGATACCAGAAGATAAATAGCATGGAATGAGATTTTATATTAACACATAAGAGAAAATTACATACTGTGAGATACCAAAGACCAGAATCCTTATTACAGTTATAACTCCTCCTCACTGAGACCCTACGGGCTCTGAGCCTTCATACAGAAGTGCTACAAGATGTATATAAGAACTTCTCACTGCAGATTTTGCTGATAGAAATCTGGAACCCTTACAATGTCTTTCTTTCCAGTTTTTATAGGAGGAGAAGAAAACTCTAGAGAATAAGGTAGGTAATATACATTTAATGACCTTATTTAAAACAAATTTGAAAGAAAAACCCGCCCATGCTGTTCGGCGGTGCTGAACTGGTGCAAGTACTCTACTACTACTTCATGAAATAAATGATGAGGCTGATAATCTACTCATAACAAGACACAAAGAATAAAATATACAAATGTTCTGTACTTGACTGGAAGAGAAAAATCTGTTGCAATAAAACCTTGAGGTTGTTTGTATTTGTACATGGCACTCCTTCTACGATTCACGAGCGGAATTTATTTTTAATCTTGGGCTTGAGCCTTGATCTTCGTCTCTTGCCCTTATTTATACTTTCAACTCTACCAGAATCTGCCCCCTTTGAATTTCTCGCCGGAGTTGTTGGCCAGGCGGGGGAAAATTTATTGCGGCCAACGATGGGGGATCTCCCGGTAGAAAGTCCCAATTAGACCTTAAACCGTTTGGAGTAGGGATCCCGTCCGGAGTGTGGATCCGGCTACCACTTAAGATGACTTCTCTTCGGTCTCAAAAGAACCTGCTTGAACCTGCGAACATACACTTATTCACCTGATATAGAATACGAGATTAACGTGTTAAACATGAATCAAACACTATGTGTAGCAAGATTATAGATAAAGCACATACACCTCAAGAGATGTCATTAGCAACACATCTTTTGTGGGGTAATTGCTTGTACAGTGGTCTGATCACACAAAAATAGTTCTTGATGATAAGATACCCCTGCACTTCCTGAAAGATGAAACGAAATGCTAACAATCTAGTTTATTAACATTCATTAATATAACAGATAATAAGATAAACATCATTGATACAACACGGATAGCCATGACGTATAAACGATATCATGAAAAGAACAGATTCATTAATCATAGGGTATTCTGAAACTGTTGAAAGAAATACACAAAGTGTTCATACAGCAAAACACATCATAACCATAGGGTATTTTAACAAGATTCTATATTCATATGCTCAAGTGTCGGATCTTTAAATACAATGCTTGTAGCTCCTGAGTTTCCCAAAAGAAAAAGCCCTTGTACAATGTCCCGTAGGAGTATTTATAATGCCAAAATTGTCTGTTGGGTTTCCTTGACTGTTCGCCTTCTTGACTTTTGGGCTACCTTGAGACCCACTCCTTCTGCGACCTGGGTAGGTGATGCGACCTGCAACCTAGGTATGAGATGCGACTTGCGACCTGTCCTGTTGGTGCGATTTGCGACCTGGTTCTTCTTGCTGCTCAGGACTTGCTGCTGCCAGGACGCGAACTGTTAATGTCAACCTGTTGTTCCCTAAGGAAATCCTGCCATGCCTGGTATTCTGCCGCTATGGGGGACACCAGAGGCGCCTCCTCTTTCAGCCTATGCACGCATTCCAAAGCGTTTGGTACTAAGGTCTCCCTTTTCTGTCCGATCTGATTTGAGAGCGACGCAAGCTTGGTATAAATCCGCGCTGGAGCGGCGATGAATTGATTGAGATGCTCTTGAGATGCGGAGGGCTCCGGATCAGCTGCGGCCTGTTTGATAGGTTGCAAGAATGTTTGAATATCCTGGTTTACTTGTTCCCAGGTTTTCTCCTCTTCTAATGCTCCAAGCGATGGGATGTGATGCAGCGTATGCATTGAGTCAATACCACTAATCAGGTGGTCGTACGAGGACATCACTTTGTCCAGGTCTTTAGACAATTTGTCTCCAGATTGCATCGCTATGCGGAGTTGAACTTTTGCATCCTGCGTGTGGATCCAGTCCCTCTTAGGCAAATTTTCAGGTGCCTGAGGATACTGAATGGTCCAACCCATCATCCTGTCCAAAGCCTGTGAAGCCTCTTTGAGCTGATCTTGTCTTTGCCTGGTTTCCATTCGTGCTCTTGCCAGAGGAGCGACTGTTTGTTTGATGGTGAACATCTCACCATATACCTCTCTCATAGTCATCTCCAACACCTCACACTCTTTGAAAATGGCAAGCGAGACTTCATTTGCTGGTAGAGCTTGGTTTCGAAGTTGCTGGACTTCCGCTTGCAATGTTGCTCTCTCCTGCTCTGCCATCTTTTCGCGTTGCTCAGCTGCGTGCAGTCTGTTTTGTAGAGCTACTATTTCTCTGCTCATCCGGGTTACATTCTCTTCTGTAGCCGCAGCGAAGGCAGTACCTGCTGACGCTATCATTACCGGATTAGTCCTGGTATCCAAAACTATATCCTTGCCTGTGGATACTGCAGATGATGCAGAGGGACTATGTGCCAACGACCTCCTCTTCTCTTGACGGATCTTGAACAAAAACTGATCAAATGTGAGTCTGGTCAGGTCGAACACATCTTCTTCCTGTCTCTGGGGCGATCTAACATCAGAGAGTTGTGTCCGGCCCAAAGGTATGTCGAGAGGAGTTACTTCAAGATCATCTAGCGTGTCATCCTCTCTTTCCTCTGTGTTCTTCTCTTCCTCTTCCTTCCTCCGCCGTTCAGCTTCTGCTGCTGCTTCTATCTCGGCCCTCTTCATACATTCGTTGCGGCTTCTGCTCTCGGCCTCCTCCCAGCGTTCGACCTCACTTGTGTCCAACTGCAGCAAAAAGCGCTTTGTTCATTGCGACTTGTGCCTCTTCTAGATCTTTTCTTTCCTGGCCTATTTGGCCAGCTTCTTCTTTTGTGTTGCTGTTGCACCCTTTTGGCGTGCCTCCTCATCTTCTTTTAGCTTTTTCTCCCTTTCCTGCTGGGATTTTGCTTCTGCCTCCTTTTGTTTGATGGATGGAGTTGGCCCTGTGTTGCTTCGGGATTTCCGGAGCATGGATGAAGAGGAACCTCCTAACTGACGTCTTCTGTCTTCTAAGTTCTGATCATCTGAGTCTTCCTGGACCACGTCAATTCCCGGAGCAAGTTGTCTTTCAGCATTATACCAGTTTCTTCTCTCATCTTCCGCTGGGCGCTCAAGATGTTGATAAGTCCACTTGAGGTTGGCTCTCCGGCAGTGTTCAGGGACTATTCTCTCTGGGTCATATGTCCGGTGTTCAAGTGCCCCCAGCTGATAACTTCTCATTGCTTCTGCCTCTGCTAGTACTTCCTTGAAGTCTTTAACTATGAATGCACCAATAGTGAGGGGAAGAGTGGGCCATGGCTTCTTTTTGCCCTTAGATAGGATGTTGGAGAATCCGTGTGACATCTGAAAGCACACCTCCTGCATCAGCATTTTGTCTGTCACGAAGCGAGGCATAGCATGTGGCGCTTTGTAAGTTCCAAAGACTCGGATGAAGGTGTACCCAGGGAAAGGGAACCAGTGCGCCACTTTAACCAGAGTCTCCTTGGCCCACCATGACATGCAAGGGGCGTCTTGGCCAAATAAATGTCTGTACAGAGAAGGAACAAATACTTGGGAGATCTGATCCATATCCTGTTTGTATTTGGACTCCCAAAATACCTTGAGTTGTAGATGTATGGCGCGCGTGTTCTCGGAGTCCCAGTTGTGCTCCCACCCATCAAACTCTACTCGGGCGCAAACCGCATCTAGTAGGTATGAAGCCATGTAGAATTCAGCAGGCATTCCTTCGTCCGGGGCCAATGCCGAGTTCAAGTTGGTCTGCATCGACGTCATCAGTATGCCGGCCCAGTTAAAACGGGTGCCCTGTGTTGTCACATACTCCATAATAGTGGCCCAACTGCCGTTGAAAGTGGAGCAATCTGGGCGCCCGTAAAGTCTGCAGAGCATGGCGGCAACCAATTTGTAAACCTTCCTTAGGCTCGCCACTGGGTATTCCTGGTTCTTTTTTACCTTGAACTTCTCGGGCTCCTCCCACCATTGCTTAATAGTATCAACTATTGGGATGGCGTGAGTAGCAGCCCATTCTCGAGTGAAATGCTGGTTTGGGCGAGGCAGTGAATAATAAATGTGTGCATCCGAGCCTACCAGCGTAGTGAAAGCTCTGCCTTTGTAATCCCTGATCACAAATTTCTCGGGGTCTGTCTTTTGTATGATCCAGTCTAGATCTCCGGACATGGGAATATGGCTGGATGTGCCCCCGCCAGATGTAGTTTGGACCTCTTTACCGCCAAGTATATTTCTCTGTCTGGGAGGTCTTCCGTAAATTCTTCTGGCAACTTGGCGAACTCCTGATAAATCTGGTACCACCTCATGCTGTCGTCTTTCGAAAAAGTACATAATGTATCTCGGAATATTGGGGGTGGGGGACACCACCACCCAACTCATCGATCTCTTCCACTATTCCTTGTCCTTTCTCAAGGCAGCGGGCGCTCATGTCACTAGAATGCGAGACGCGGGTATGCACTCTGTCTTCACTGTCAAATTCGAGAAAAGGAATCACGATAAGTACGATAAGAACGTCATGGCGAATAAAAATCAGTTACAATTCAGTGACAAAACCTAAATGCGTTAAAGCAAAACTGGACTGGTGAGTCGCTGGGTCGCAGATCACACAAACAGGGCCCGGGCGCGATCTTGCGACCTCGCGACCTGGCGACCTGAGGTCGATGGGTCGCTAGGTCGCAGATCTACGAAAACAAAGGAAAGTGCGACCTGGCGACCTGGCGACTAGGTCACTGGGTCGCAGGTCGCAAATCTGTAAAACTGGAGAAAATTGCGACTCTGCGACCTCGCGACTAGGTCGTTGGGTCGCAGGTCGCAGATTTAGCTTGCCGGGGGTTTGGTGCGCGCGGCCTTGAACCTTTTTGCCTCCTTTCTCTTGGGAATTTGCAAGGTTTCTGGGGCCAGGGAGAGCTGTGGCATGATTTTAAAGAAAAGGGGATGATGCCATGGGGTGAAAAAGCAAAGAGAGAGGTTTTTGGTAATTTATGCAATATGCAATTGGCAAAATTATCAGAAAACATTAAAGCATGGCCAAAAGACTCATTCAGGCTAGGAGAGATAGGTTTAGTAAGAAAATCGAATCATTAGAACGAAGCAATGGAAAGAAATAACCTTGCAAGAAAAAACTCGTCGGTTAGTGTCGGAGGCGTTTTCCACCACAAATCGGCAGATAATAGAAACCAGACTGCGACCCCCCTTTTATGAGTCGCACGTGCGGACAAGTGACGCGGGTCGCTGGAGTCGCGGTCGTGTCTCGGAGATTTCGACACCGCGTGCCGACCGCACAGCGACACAGGGAGTCGGCTGGGTCGCAAGGTCGCTAAGTCGCGATTTTCGGAAAATGACCAAAATGCGACCTGGCGACCTGGCGACCTGGGTCGCTAGGTCGCTAGGTCGCAGTTTTCATAAGTTTATGTAATGTGCGACCTGGCGACCTGGCGACCTGAGGTCGCTAGGTCGCAAGGTCGCAATTTGCATGAATGTCTACTTTTGCGACTTAGTGACTTAGCAATTTCTCTTTAGTTCTAAGGGGCTCCAAAATTTTAAAAGGTAGTCTTTTTTTGGAGGGTGTTGTAAAGGTTACAACAAATGGCGATTCACTGGACGAACTCAGAGTCTCTGCTGATGGTTAGCCTTAGTGGGGGGAGGGAGGGGCTTATGCTAACTGTCCTCTTTTACCTTGTGGTTGCCATTTCCTAGCCTTCGGTCGTCCAGCTGGGTTGCCGAGCTTGTTGGTCTGGTTGGGCGCCATTCAAACAAATTCTTTCTTCGGGTCTCCGGACTGGAAGGGTTGGAGAACTCTAGGCGGCTACAGGGTCTGGTACGATTATTTTGTCCTCATCGTGTTGCTCCGCTGCCAGCGAACCTCTCGATCCCGGCGGAGTCACTGCCTAGGAATCGTGAACGTTGCTCCGCTGCCAGCGAGCCTGGTCAGTACCCCGGCGGAGTCGTTACATCACCTCTCTGCGCAGGAAGCCTTTCTCAAGCCTTTACCCTTATTTGTGTGCTGTTGCACTTATTTTGAATGTGCCTGAGGCACTTATTTAAATGTGCTCATGGCACTTATTTGAAATGGCTCTTTAGCCTGGGCGGATGAGGGATCCCGACTTATCTTGCTTGCAGAGAGGTTGCTCCTGGTCTGGTATGAGGACTTTGGTTTTTCCCAGATGCCCTATCGTCGTTTTAGAGTATCTCTCTTCCCTTTTAGTCCGGTTACCATTTATACTGCATTTTCTTTTGTGGACACCCTCTCAGCCTGGCGAGGTAAGTTCCCCTGCTTGACGACTTGTGCTTGGTAATGTGCTACCTCTAGGTGTAGAGGGCAAACAACTTCCGCCGCCTTTGAATTTATCGGGAAAGGCCTTCCATCAGCGGAGAACCTGCTGCAGTATGCCAATCTGCGTAGTTCTAACAAATCCTCCTTTAGGTTTTTTTTTTTTTTTTTTTTTTTTATATAAACAAACAAAAGACAAGGAACTATGGTACAAAACCAGACAGCCCTCGAAAGGCTGTTAAGTGAAATAGTGCTTGAGGTCATGCCCGTTTACCGGGAGGACCTCGACTCGTCCATCAAGGGTTTGTAATCTGAATGTGTGGGAACCTATCTTTTCATTAATTTGGAATGGGCCTGTCCAAAGTGCTTGGAACTTGGCATGCTTCCCCTTTTCCTCATGGGCTTTATCCCACTTAAGGACCAGGTCTCCTACCTCAAAAGTTTTGTTTCCCGCGGACTTTTTATCAAACCATCTTTTGATTCGGCTCTGATGGACGGCAAATTTTTTCCGGGTCTTTTGCCTTTCTTCCTCCAATTTCAGCAAGGTGTCGATTCGGTTTTGCAAGGTGGGACACGGAGTACCATGACATTCTTGGGACAGTTGGAGGGCCGGGAGAGATAGATGAGAAGGGAGGACAACTTCTTTTCCATATACAAGAAAAAATGGGGAGGTGCCTAAAGAGGACTTGGGAGTAATACGGTCAGCCCACAGTGCATTGTGAAGGGCATTGTGCCAATTTCGCTGGTGGGATAGGAGAGTCTTCTTAATAATACGGATAAGGTTCTTGTTAGTGGACTCGGCTAAACCATTTCCCTGGGGGTAGTAGTTTGCAGAATGTTTCAGAATAATTCCATTTTCCAGCGCAAAATCATATAACTTAAAAGATGAGAAATAAGTCGCATTATCAAAAACTCAAGAAGTCGGAACGCCAAACCTGGTCATGATGAAATGCGTGAGGAATTCTATTACCTCTTGATCGTTGATTCGGCGTAATGGTATTGCCTCAACCCACCTGGTGAAGTAATCAGTAGCCGTAAGGATATACCGATGTTGTTTAGAAGAGTGAGGTATGATTTCCCCAATTACATCCAAACCCCATTGTTGGAAAGGTTCCTCTACTGCTACTGAGAGTAGTGGTGCGGCAGGCCGTGCTTCTCGGTTGGCGAACTTTTGGCACTGAATGCATTTCCGGACATATGCATGCGCGTCTCTGAAAAGAGTAGGCCAATAATATCCTGCACGCATTATCTTATGGGCAGTGGTATCCCCGGAAAAATGACCTCCAGCTGGTCCGTCATGCAACTCGGTTAAGATTTTATGTGCTTCGTCAGTTTCCAAGCAGCGTAGCAGGACCCCATCGTGGTGTTTCTTGAATAACTTACCTTGGATCAGTTGGTGGGATGCGGCTTTTAATCTTATTGCGCGCTTCTGTCGGGCAGTAAGAGAAGGGTCCATCGTGCCTTGGGCCAGATATCTTGAAATGTCAGAATACCAAGAAGGGCTATTTTGCTGGGGCACATGGTCGCTCTGATACATGTCGATTTCTTGTTCCCAACATTCTTCTTCCATCTCGCGTGTATTTGCAGCCTCTGCGGCCATTTGACATAATCCCTGTCCTTTGACGGTATGTGCTGGTTTGAACTCTAAATCGTATTCTTGTAAACATGCCATCCAGTTGCCCCGCCTTTCGCCTAGTTCTTGCTGTACGAAGAGTGAGCGGAGTGCTGGGTGCGGTACAAAAACCGTGACGTGACTTTTCAAGATGTAGGGCCTAAAATGTTTTACGGCCTTGTAAACCGCATAGGCTTGCTTGTCAATTTCCGGATAGTTTAATTCAGCTCCCTGTAGACCGGTGCTCATAAAAGAAATGGGCCGTTCATCGTTGTTATTATCTTTTTGTGTGAGGACAGCCGCAAGCGAGGAATCTGAAGCGAAAGTGTATAGGATGAAACCTTTATCAAAATCTGGACTTTGGAGGGAAGGAGTTTCAGCTATAGCCCTTTTGATTTTTTCGAAAGCCTCTTTCTCTTCAGGATTCCATTTGAATGCAGCATTCTTCTTAATCATTCCCTGCAGTGGCCTGACAATTTGCGCAAAATCTGAAATGAATTTACGAACAAAATTAATCTTCCCCAGGAAGGATTGCATTGCTTTCTTGTTGTTTGGGGGCGGAATCTGAGCAATGGCTTTAGCCCGTTCCGGATCAACCACAATGCCCTGTTTAGTGATAATGTGGCCTAGCAAATTTCCCTCTGCCACAGCAAAAACGCTCTTTTTAGGATTGAGCGATATTCCATACCTCCTGCATCTATCGAAGATTTGTCTAAGGTGGCGTAAATGATCACCCCTGCATTTTGAAAATACAGTAACATCGTCTAAATAAACCACCACGCTCTGCCCTATTAGACCGCGGAAGGCTATGTCCATAGCTCGTTGGAAGGTGGCTCCTGCATTGATCAATCCAAAGGGCATGCGTCTGAAAGCAAAGGTTACCCATTTTGTCCGGAATGTGGTTTTCAATCTGTCAGGTTCAGCTACCAAAACTTGGTTATAGCCGGAGAAGCCGTCCAATAGGGAAAACATCTCAGATCCAGACACAGCTTGTAATATCTGTTCCATGGGGGGCACCGGGTAGTTGTCTTTGTTTGAGGACCGATTCACATTGCGAAAATCTACACACAAGCGAATTTCACCAGACTTCTTTCGCACATGTACCAGATTCGACACCCACGTGGAGTGACGAACTTTGAAAATGATGCGAGCATCTAAAAGCTTTTTAAGTTCTTTTAGAATCATTGGCTCCAAAGCTGGATGTATTTTCCTGAGTTTCTGTTGGAAGGGTTTAACTCCTTCCCTCATGGGTATTACATGTTGAATGATACGAGTATCGTATGTACGTAGATCTTCATATGTCCAGGCAAATACATCACGATACTTCCGGAATAGTTGGGTGAAAGCCCGTGCCTCTTCATCACTACAGTCTTTGCCAAGGTTAACAAACTTAGGGTTCTCATCTGACCCCAAGTTGACTTGCCGATGAGCCAATATGGAACTTTGCACTTTGGTGTTCGGAGGCCTGCGGAATCGGTTTTGCAGATCAAACATCTTTTCTAATGATACCACCCCCTTGGGCATAATGTTCTCTCTGTGTTCCTCATTCTTTTTCTGTAACGCACGCTCATGTTCTTCCTCATCAATTGCCGCGTCTTTGAATACTTCAGCGTTGCACATAAAATCCAAAATATGTTGATCATCATTAAACACGCGTAAATTAGAAATATTGTCTGGCACAGAGGGCCTATATACAATTTCAATAGAAAAGCCGTCCCTCAAAGGCGTGAATCTAGCAGCAGCATTGGCCAGAGTATCTGCTGCTGCGTTGTGCATCCTAAGGACAGATTTTATTCCAAATGCATCAAAACCAGAAATCAAATGCCATACCTCTTGTTGATACGTCTTTAAATGTGGAGATAAATAGTGAATAGTGTTGCGTACCTGGCGGGTGATGATTTCGGAATCTCCAATGACCTGCAAACATTTTACCTTCAAGTCCAGTGCCTTTTTAAGCCCGAGGATTAATGCCTCGTACTCAGCCGAGTTGTTGGTGCACTGGAACTCTAGCCGGCATGAGATCAAGTATTTATTCTTATGCGGGTCAAGCAAGATGAAACCAGCACCAGCTCCGTCATTAGTCTTGGATCCATCATAATACAAGGTCCATAGGTCACTTTCTGGCTCCTTCAGGGCACTAGGCTGTGAAGGAGTTTCTGCGGGTGATAAGTCAGGAATTACTTGTTGTTCAGCGACAAAGGCTACCTCAGACTGAACTTCGGGGCCTATAGGAGACTGGGGGGGTTGGTAGCATCCAAATATGGACTCCAGAAGACACATGCCGAGCTCTTCTTGTGCAAAGCTGATGGGTTCATTAACGGCGTCCAGATCAGTAACGGTGTGTTTCATATAAGGTTCACTTTCTACCCTGATTTGATTATTCCATCCTTTGTAAGGAAGCCACAAGTGGGACCAGTCGGTGGCGAAGTAGCCTTGTAATTTGCTGGACCAATCTCTACTGAGCAATAGGCCGTATGCTTCTGGAATATCGACAACCACAATGTCGATGCACTGATGGACCCTAGAGTCTGATGACAAGCGGATAATGACATTGTTCAATTCTCCTATGGCGGGTACTTGTGATCTATCGAGCTGTATGATTTTTGCATCAGTATTCTCCGGGCGGATGTTGAGTTTCTTACAAACGGATAAAGGCATGACATTTGTAGAGGCACCGGAGTCGACTAGACAGTTGTGGACATTGAAGTTAAAAATCTCGAAGGACAACAGGAAGGGAGGTGTGGATCCTCTTGAGTTTGTATTGATGGCGTTTACTATGGATTGCACCTCTGGTCCGGCTTGCGCAAACGTGTTGCTTACAGTCTTCGTAGCCAAAGTGTTTGCGAAAGCCTTAAGAATGAGCTCTTTTTGGTTAGTAATGCGGGCCAGCTCATAGAGAGAAATGTTTGCTCTTGTTTTCTTCATATCTTCAACAATGTTATAGCTGGGCTCTGGTTGAGGGCTAGGTTCGACAGAAGTCTTAGAGGGTTCTGACGGAAGTTTATTCTTTTGACTTACCCGGGTAGTGTTATTCGGGTGTTTCTCTGTGGCAGATTGTTTTCCGTTACCGGGGGGCAGGATTTTCCTTAGAAAGGCCCTTTTCTTGTCTTCATAAGACTGTTCAGGAACAGGTCCTTTGCTTCTGAGACTATAATTTCGTACGGGCTGATCTTTGGGAACATCTGCCATGTAGATATCAATGGGGTTAAGGTTCTCTCCACCTCGAATTATGTCAAAAGCAAGGATAGAAGATCTTGGTTCGTCGTTATGGGGTGGATCCTCCTCATGATCTGAAACATCATCCTCCGTGACATCTCCTGGGGTTTGGTCATCTAAAAGTTGATTAACTACTGCTGTCATGCTGCCAATCCATTGAGGGCACGTTTTTTCAGAGTGGGCAGCTTGGTGAAATGAGCAGAAGTTGTCTTTCCCGATCTCCTCCACATTGAGAGCGGCATTTGTGTTTGACGGAGGTTTGTTAGTGTTGGGATTGATTTTCCTGAAAAAAGGCTTGGGTGGTCTAGTGCTAGTTGTAGTTTCTGTGCCTTTTCTCCTTAGGTCGGTAACTTCGTTTGTTAAATGCTTTAGCGTTTTGGCCATGCTTTCAAAATCAAAAGCATCTCTGTCCCTATCAGTAGTCTTAGGAGTGGAGGACTGACCTCTTTTTGTGTTAGGCTTGTGGTCATCTCTCCCTTCATGATCGATGGCTCCTATCGAAAGCATGTCTTTCTCCACGGCGAGAGCAACCTCATAATTAGCCGTGAGAGTAGCACGGGCTTCGCGTTTAACGAACACAGCAATGTCTCTAGGTAGGGCTTTGGTATAGTAGTCAATAGTGATTGAGTCATCCAATGCTAGGTTCGGAGGAAATTTCTGTAGTATAGTGGCGAAGCGTTGGTTGAAGTCCTTCACTTTTTCCTTTTTATGACACTTGATGGTGCTCAATTCAGTGAGAAGCATTGAAGGAGTTTTATCTTCTGAAAACTTATGCAGGAATGCGCGACGGAATTGCTCCCATGAAGTGATAGAGGCACTGGGGAGAGAGCGGTACCATGTGGCTGCTTTGTTTTCGAGGGTATGGGGAAACAGTCGACATGCGACATCATCGGACTGGACTCTCATGATTTGAAGAGACAAATAGAAGCTGCTAATATGATCTTCAGCTGGGGTACCTTTTTCAGGGTCGAACTTTGGTAGATGTTTCTCCGGATGCCTAGGCAAATCTTGGAGTGGGCCTTGGAGATTTAAAGGGGATTGAGCCATCCAAGCTAGGGGTTGGACTCGCCTAGCCCGTTGGTGTTGCCTAAACTCATGTTCAGATTCATCTCCCGAACCTGAGACAGAAGCTTCTGACTCATGACGGGAATTTTCGTCTTGGTGTCTCCCACGGTGCAGAAAATCTCTAAGATATCCCAAGTTGTGTACAGGTGGCCTTATTGGGTTTGGTTGATGATTGCGAGCTTGGTTTCCTTGACCTCGGCCTCTATCCCCTCTACCTCCGGCCCCTCGACCTCTATTCCTTTCTCCTTCATTTCTACGAGCCCTATTCCCCCTGTCTACATTTCCTCGGCCTCTGCCACCCTCACCATCCCCGGGTGGGGGGTGTGCCTGGTTGTTGTTTTGTCGAGTCTGGTTAGGCTGGGAGTCGGGGAAAGGCTCGGTGTCAGCAAACTCTTCGCCCTCTTGGAGGATAGGATCATTTTCTTCAACGGCATTTGCGAGGTCTTCCAACATGAGATTCACGAGCTCGGGTACAGTACTCGCAATGGCACCGTTACGGGTGATGTTCTCGGGCGGAGTTCTAGTATGGGCAAGGTATTCCATGATTGGAGTGAACCGTAAATGGTTGACAAGATCTCGGGCAGCTGGGCGTAAGGCTCTCAGCTGCTCCCTAGTGATTTCATAATATCGAAGCTCCCTCCCTGGAATATCTTCTGGAAGGGGAGGGTTAGTTTCATTGTTTATGACCTCCCCTTGGGGAGTTTGTGATGGGATGTTTGTTGTGTGCTAGGAGGCTGCCATTCGGCCCTCCTTCTAGCGCCAATTCTGTTGACAGGAAAATTTGTCCGGCAAACAGTAGGGGATCTCCCCGGTAGAAAGTCCCAATTAGACCTTAAACCGTTTGGAGTAGGGATCCCGTCCGGGGTGTGGGTCCGGCTACCACTTAAGATGACTTCCCTTCGGTCTCAAAAGAACCCGTTCAAACCTGCGGACATACACTCATTCACATGATACAGAATACAAGATTAATGTGTTAATCACGAATCAAACACTATGCGTAGCAAGATTATAGATAAAGCACACACACCTCAAGAGATGTCATTAGCAACACATCTTTTGTGGGGTAATGCTTGTTCGGTAATCTAATCACAAAAGAAATAGTTCTTTATGATAAGATACCTCACCACTTACTGAAAGATGAAATGAAATGCTAACAAAATAGTTCATTAACATTCATTAATGGAACAGATAATGAAATGAAGATCATTGATACAACACGGATAGCCATGACGCATAAACGATGACATGAATAATGCAGCTTCATTAATCATAGGATATTCTGAAACTGTACAATGAATACGCAAAGTGTTCATACAGCAAAACACATCATAACCATAGGATATTTTAACAAGACTCTATATTCATATGCTCAAATGTAGGATCTTTCAATACAATTGCATGTAGCTCTTGAGTTTTCCCAAAGAAGAAAAGCACTTTTACAATGTCCCGTAGGAGTATTTATAATGCCAAAATTGTCCGTTGGGTTTCCTTGACTGTTCGCCTTCTTGACCTTTGGGTTACCTTGCGACCCACTCCTTCTGCGACCTAGGTAGGAGATGCGACCTGCGACCTAGGTAGGAGATGCGACTTGCGACCTGTCCTGTTGGTGCAATTTGCGACCTGTTTCTTCTTGCTGCTCAGGACTTGCTGCTGCCAGGACGCGAAATGTTAATGTCATGGATGTCAACCTGTTGTTCCCTGAGAAAATCCTGCCATGCCTGGTATTCTGCCGCTATTGGGGACACCAGAGGTACCTCCTCTTTCAGCCTATACACACATTCCAAAGCGTTTGGTACTAAGGTCTCCCTTTTCTGTCCAATCTGATTTGAGAGCGACACAAGCTTGGTATAAATTCGCGCTGGAGCGGCGATGAATTGACTGAGATGCTCTTGAGATGCGGAGGGCTCTGGATCAGCTGCGGCCTGCTTGATAGGTTGCAAGAATGTTTGAATATCCTGGTTTACTTGTTCCCAGGTTTTCTCCTCTTCTAATGCTCCAAGCGATGGGATGTGGTGCAGCGTATGCATTGAGTCGATACCACTAATCAGGTGGTCGTACGAGGACATCACTTTGTCCAGGTCTTTAGTCAATTTGTCTCCAGATTGCATCGCTATGCGGAGTTGAACTTTCGCATCCTGCGTGTGGATCCAGTCCCTCTTAGGCAAATTTTCAGGTGCCTGAGGGTACTGAATGGTCCAACCCATCATCCTGTCCAAAGCCTATGAAGCCTCTTTGAGCTGATCTTGTCTTTGCCTGGTTTCCATTCGTGCTCTTGCCAGAGGAGCGACTGTTTGTTTGATGGTGAACATTTCACCATATACCTGTCTCATAGTCATTTCCAACACCTCACACTCTTTGAAAATGGCAAGCGAGACTTCATTTGCTGGTAGAGCTTGGTTTCGAAGTTGCTGGACTTCTGCTTGCAATTCTGCTTTCTCCTGCTCTGCTATCTTTTCGCGTTGCTCAGCTGCGTGTAGTCTGTTTTGTAGAGATACTATTTCTCTACTCATCCGGGTTACATTCTCTTCTGTAGCCGCAGCGAAGGCAGTACCTGCTGATGCTATCATTACCGGATTAGTCCTGGTATCCAAAACTATATCCTTACCTGTGGATACTGCAGATGATGCAGAGGGACTATGTGCCAACGACCTCCTCTTCTCTTGACGGATCTTGAACGAAAACTGATCAAATGTGAGTCTGGTCAGGTCGAACACATCTTCTTCCTTCCTCTGGGGCGATCTAACATCAGAGAGTTGTGTACGGCCCAAAGGTACGTCGAGAGGAGTTACTTCAAGATCATCTAGCGTGTCATCCTCTCTTTCCTCTGTGTTCTTCTCTTCCTCTTCCTTCCTCCGCCGTTCAGCTTCTGCTGCTGCTTCTATCTCGGCCCTCTTCTTCTGTTCAGCTGCAGCAGCCTGCTCGGCCTTCTTTTGGCGTTCAGCCTCCGCCTTGTCCAACTCTGCCTTAAGCGCCTGTTCCGCTGCAGCTTGTGCCTCTTTGTCTTCTTTTTCTTTCCTGGCCTCTTTGGCCAGCTTCTTCTTTTGTGCTGCAGTTGTACCTTTTGAGCGCGCCTCCTCATCTTCTTTTAGCTTCCTCTCCCTGTCCTGCTGGGCCTTTGCTTCTGCCTCCTTTTGTTTGGCGGATGGAGTTGACCCTGTGTTGATTCGGGATTTCTGGAGCATGGATGAAGAAGAAGCTCCTAACTGACGTCGTCTGTCTTCCAAGTTCTGATCATCCAAGTCTTCCTGGACCACGTCAACCCCCGGAGCAAGCTGTCTTTCAGCATTATACCAGTTTCTCCTCTCATCTTCTGCTGGGCGGTCGAGATGCTGATAAGTCCACCTGAGGTTGGCTCTCCGGCAGTGTTCAGGGACCAATCTCTCTGGGTCATAGTTTCGGTGTTCAATTGCCCCCAGCTGATAACTTCTCATTGCGTCTGCTTCTGCTAGCACCTCCTTGAAGTCTTTAACTATGAATGCACCAATAGTGAGGGGCAGAGTGGGCCATGGCTTCTTTTTTTCCTTCGACAAGATGTTGGAGAAACCATGTGACATCTGAAAGCACACCTCCTGCACCAGCATTTTGTCCGTCACGAAACGAGGCATAACATGTGGCGCCTTGTAAGTTCCAAAGACTCGGATGAAGGTGTACTCAGGGAAAGGGAACCAGTGCGCCACTTTAACCAGGGTCTCCTTGGCCCGCCATGACATGCAAGGGGCGTCTTGGCCAAATAAATGTCTGTACAGAGTGGGAACAAATATTTGGGAGATCCGATCTATGTCCTGTTTGTATTTAGACTCCCAGAATACTTTGAGTTGTAGATGGATTGCGCGCGTGTTCTCGGGGTCCCAGTTGTGCTCCCAGCCGTCAAACTCCACTCGGGCGCACACCGCATCTAATAGGTATGAAGCCATGTAAAATTCAGCAGGCATTCCTTCGTCCGGAGCCAATGCCGAGTTCAAGTTGGTCTGCATCGACGTCATCAGTATGCTGGCCCAGTTAAAACGGGTGCCCTGTGTTGTCACATACTCCATAATAGTGGCCCAATTGCCGTTGAAAGTGGAGCAATCTGGGCGCCCGTAAAGCCTGCAGAGCATGGCAGCAACCAATTTATAAACTTTTCTTAGGCTTGCCACTGGGTATTCCTGGTTCTTTTTCACCTTGAACTTCTCGGGCTCCTCCCACCATTGTTTAATAGTATCGACGATCGGGACGGCGTGAGTAGCAGCCCATTCTCAAGTAAAGTGCTGGTTTGGGCGCGGCAGTGAATAATAAATGTGTGCATCTGAGCCTACCAGCGTAGTGAAAGCTCTGCCTTCATGATCTCTGATCACAAATTTCTCTGGGTCTGTCTTTTGTATTATCTAGTCTATGATCTCCGGACATGGGAATATAGCCGGATGCGCCCCTGCCAGATGTAGTTTGGACCTCTTTACGGCCAAGTATATTTCTCGGTTTGGGAGGTCTTCCGGAAATTCTTCTGGCAACTTGGCGAACTCCTGATAAATCTGGTACCACCTCATGCTGTCGTCTTTCGAAAAAGTACATAATGTATCTCGGAATATTGGGGGTGGGGACACCACCACCAACTCATCAGTCTCTTCCACTATTCCCTTGTCCTTTCTCCAAGACCGCGGGGGCGCCATGTCACTAGAATCTGAGAGCACAGGTATGCACTCTATATCTTCACCTGTCAAATTCAGAAAAGAGTCCCACGATAAGAACGTCATGGCGAATAAAAATCAGTTACAATTCAGTGACAAAACCTAAATGCGTTAAAGCAAAACTGGACTGGTGAGTCGCTGGGTCGGAGATCACACAAACAGGGCCCGGGCGCGATCTTGCGACCTCGCGACCTGGCGACCTGAGGTCGCTGGGTCGCTAGGTCGCAGATCTACGAAAACAAAGGAAAGTGCGACCTGGCGACCTGGCGACTAGGTCGCTGGGTCGCAGGTCGCAAATCTGTAAAACTGGAGAAAATTGCGACTCTGCGACCTCGCGACTAGGTCGCAGGTCGCAGATTGGCTTGCCGGGGGTTTGGTGCGCGCGGCCTTGAACCCTTTTGCCTCCTTTCTCTTGGGAATTTGCAAGGTTTCTGGGGCCAGGGAGAGCTGTGGCATGATTTTAAAGAAAAGGGGATGATGCCATGGGGTGAAATAGCAAATAGAGAGGTTTTTGGTAATTTATGCAATATGCAATTGGCAAAATTCTCAGAAAACATTAAAGCATGGCCAAAAGACAATTTATAGGCTACAAGGGGAGATGGGT
The DNA here is from genome assembly GCA_034641835.2 of Pinus albicaulis. Taxonomy (NCBI): domain Eukaryota; kingdom Viridiplantae; phylum Streptophyta; class Pinopsida; order Pinales; family Pinaceae; genus Pinus; species Pinus albicaulis. The sequence goes on from CM076577.1 coordinate 1,373,772,264, forward strand.
TTAGTAAGAAAATCATTAGAACGGAAACAGCAGGAAGAAATGGCAACTTACCCTGGAAAAACTCGTCAGTTGAGCTGTCAGAGGCGTTTTCCTTACAAATCGCTGAATGTGAATAATGCGACCTGCGACCCCCCTTTTATAGGAAGTCGCACGTGCGGGCCATTAATGTGGGTCGCTAGGTCGCAGATTCGTCAAACCTTGAGTTTTGCGACCTGGCGACCTTGCGACCTGGCGACCTGGGGTCGCTGGGTCGCAAGGTCCCTAAGTCGCGATTTTCGGAAAATGACCAAATTGCGACCTAGCGACCTGGCGACCTGGGTCGCTAGGTCGCTAGGTCGCAGTTTTCATAAGTTTATGTAATGTGCGACCTGGCGACCTGGCGACCTGAGGTCGCTAGGTCGCAAGGTCGCAATTTGCATGAATGTCTACTTTTGCGACTTAGTGACTTAGCAATTTCTCTTTAGTTCTAAGGGGCTCCAAAATTTTAAAAAGGTAGTCTTTTTTGGAGGGTATTGTAAAGGATTCTGACGAGGTTCAATGAGTTTACTTCGGCTTCCATTAATGAAGTCATATCACAACAACTACCCTCATCTTCCCTCTTAAATTTCGATGTTAAGAATTGTCCTTTGTCATGCTCTTGACCTCTGCAATGGAGACAACAAATTATAGCGCCTCCTTATCATCTTGAAACCTGCAAAACCCACGGATACATTAGAAAAACAGACTCAGGAGCAAGGGGCGTGGAGGTGGAGATGATCATGACGTCGCAGACATGGCCATATGGCAAGAACACGCAGGGTGGCGGAGAAAATACAGTGAAGATTTTGATAAACAGACGGAATGTAAGTTTTCCCGTAGAACAGTTGAAACACGATGTATAGATAAAAAAAACGATAAATATGAATGCAACGCATATATATAGACGGCGGGGATGGAAATACAATGGGTACACGGGGTGATGACACATAGATGCACGAAAAACCAAGAGGAATAGATGACGTGGACGAAAATACAACAAATGTCAATGAAGGGGTGACGTGGAGACACGAAAGACTTGGTCGGCAGTGTGAAAATAACTCTGGACCATACGATTATCACACAATATCAACGGTTAAAACATAACTGGGAGATGATGTAATGGCGGGCCCAGGGAATTTCACATGGAAACTAAAGTTCGTACGGCTTTGGAGGATGATAGCCGTTGGATGGAGGCTTATAGATCTGACGGCTTATATGAATTCCGCTGCATGGTTATTGACGGAACGATAGCGCGCGAAATGAGAGTGGTTTTTGGACGTATAGAGGGACACTTGTCGCGCGTTCAATGGAATCGCTGGCCTCATAGAGAATACCGCCAGCCTTATAAAGGTGGTGCGGAATAAAACCGCTGGTTTCCGGGCGCGGGGACCACCACGATAAATCAAATTCCGCTCCGTCGATTTGCTTCTGATCTGACGGCCATGGGTGCTCCCGAAAATATGAAGTGATAAGCTCCCGCCTGCTTAGCGCAAGGTTTTGGCGTCATGGTCATGTGCGAATTAAAACAAAAGGGGCTAAGGATTCAGGGGGCCAGGCCTGACATATTTCCAAGCGCAGGTTTTAACCTTTGCACAATGTATTTTACGAGTGGAAACAATAATGTTAAGCAGAAATATGGAGGTTTTAGGACACGGCATAGGTTTGAAACAGATTCGGAAGAGGTAGGAGGCCAAAAATTCATATGAAAGGGTTAATATGTACAACATCGGCTCCAGCTGGGGACGACATGTTCATTCATGGACATGTCGAGAACACGCAGACCTCAGACCATCCTGTATGTGAGCTCTGTGTTTTCAATCCCTTTGCATTTCTTCCTTATTGAAACAAAAACTGAAACCAAAACCTATATACAATATAATACAACAGGCAGGCTCCGCCTGATTCAATATTGAAAATATGGCTTGAGGAATTGGCCATTCACAGGGGCATCCAACAGATCACCCTGTAAGTTCTCTAACATAAAAGTATTATTTCCTTTCTGTTCCGTGATTTTAAATGGGCCAAACCAGAGGGGGTCAAATTTAGCATGTTTGCCCTTTTCTGCTCTTCGAACATCCCATCTGAGAACCAGGTCACCAATTTGAAATTTCCTGTCTTTTGCATGCTGATCAAAGATAATTTTCATTTTCTCCTGATACTCCAATAACCTCTGATTCACTTGGCTCCATGTCTCTTCCAATTCCACCAGTTGATTTATTCTTCTGACCATATCTTCTGGCTCTTCCTGATCTCCCTGCATGAAACATGCTACTGGAAAAGCCAATTGCACAGGAAACAAAACTGCTCGTCCATATACTAATTCATAAGGATATTTCCCTGTTGCTCTCTTGCTGGTTATCCTATTCGCCCATAGAGAAAATTTTAATTGGGAATCCCAGTTTTTCTGATTCTCATTTATTGTTTTCTTCAAAGTTCTCACCAGGGTTTTATTTGAGGACTCTGCCAAGCCATTCCCCTATGGATAGTAAGCTGTGGAGTGATTCAATATAATATTATAATTTTGGTAGAAATTTACGAACCTGGCAGACTTGAAGGCCTGTGCATTATTAGTTACAATCCTAGCAGGACAACCAAACCTGGATATGATATTTTCTTCCACAAATTTGATTATCACAGCATCTGTAGCATTTCTTGCAGGTATGGCTTCCACCCATTTTGTAAAGTAATCCGTGGCTGTTAGTATCCATTTATATTGGCCACTTGATGGGGGATGTATTTCCCCTATGAAATCTAATCCCCATTTCTGAAATGGTTCATTTACATGAATAGGGATCAAGGGCAAAGCTGTTAATTTCTGTCTTTATGCAAATCTTTGGCACTTGTCACATGTTCTGACCCGAGCAAAAGCATGTGTAAATAATTTTGGCCAGTAGAAGCCAGCCTTCAGGATTTTATGAGCTGTAGCCCTCCGGCTGTAATGTCCTCCACAGATTCCTTCATGAAATTCTATCATTATATTTTCTACTTCATCCTCTGTGAGGCACAATAATAGTATGCCTGAAGGATCTCTCCAATATAACTGACCATTGGCAACTATATACTTCTGTGATTTCATTCTTACAGCTCTGTATTTTATCTTATCACAACTTGGAGGACAGCTGAGTGTTAAAAGATATTCAACTATTTCTTTGTACCAAGGACTAGTGAGATATTTTATGTGTATCTTTTGAGAGGCCATCTCTAGTCCTTGTTGTTCTTCTCCTTTCTCAGATTCTTCATTTGCTATCATGGATAAATTTATACCTAGAGCCTGATGATTTGATTCAGACAGAATTTTGGCTAGCCCTTGTCCTTTAACCAACTTAGTGGGCCTTATGTCCAAATCATACTCCTGAATTTTTGCAATCCATCTTCCTCTTTTGCCTTCACTATCTCCTTGAACAAGGATGTCCTTGACAGCTGCTGTAGGAACATATGCAGTAATGTGGGATTGCAAAACATATGTTCTAAAGGCTTTGAGAGACTTCACCAAGGCATATGCCTGCTTTTCTAGTATGTTATACTTCAGTTCTGCATCATGCAATACCTGACTGAAAAAGGCTATTGGTTGCTCATATCCATCTTCATTTTTCTGTAATAAGACTCCTACTACTGTATGGGGTGAAGCAAATGAAAATATTATAAATGGCTTTGTATAATCTGGCCCAGCTAGCACAGGAGCTTCAGCAAATGCCTGTTTTATCCTTGTAAATGCATCTCTAGATTCTTGGGACCACTTTACTTCATTATCTTTTTTCAACATATCAGTTATATGCCTAACTATCTCAGCATAGTTAGGAATAAAACTTCTCAGAAAATTGATTCGGCCTAGAAACGCCTGCACTTCCTTCTTATTCCTAGGTAAAGGAATACTGTTTATAACTTCAACTCTCTTAGGGTCTATTTTCACACCATCTTTAGTTACAATGTGCCCTAAGAGTTTTCCCTCATCTAATGCAAATAAAGATTTTTGAGGATTGAGGGAAAGACCATACCTTTTGCATTTTTCAAAGTTTCTCTGCAAGTGCTGAATGTGTTCAGTATCATCCTTTGAAAATACTGTGATATCATCCAGATATACCACCAGAAACTTGTCCTGCTCTCCAACAAAAGCAATATCCATAGCCCTCTGAAAGGTGGCTCCTGCATTGATTAATCCAAAAGGCATCCTGGCATACATGAATGTTCCCCATGGCGTGGTGAAAGCAGTCTTCTTTTGATCTTCTGGGAACACAACCACCTGATTATAACCAGAAAAACCATCCATCATTGACATTCTAGATGCTCCCACCACTTTCTGCAGGATGTGGTCCATCTTAGGCAATGGATAATTATCTTTTAAAGATGCTCTATTTAAGTTTTTGAAATCTACACACAACCTTATTTCTCCATTTTTCTTTCGAACAGGAACAAGGTTTGCTACCCATTCTGAGTATCTCAATGGCACAATTATTTTGGCCTTCAGTAACTTCTTGATTTCTTTTTCAATAGAGGGAAGCAGCAGAGGATTTATCTGTCTGAGCTTCTGCTTATAAGGCTTTGCATCTTCCCTCAAAGGAATTTTATGTTGCATTATATTAACATCAAAAGTTTTTAGGTCCTGATAGGACCATGCAAATACATCTTTATAGGATTGAAACAACTTCAAATATTTTTCTTTATATTCTTCTGGGACCCTTTTAGATAGTTTTACAATTTTGGGATCAACATAAGTACCCAGATTTAAATCTTCCACTTGATCTTCTTCTATCACTTTGTTTGGCTGCAATGGAATATCATCTTTGTTAAATAATCTTTCTAGAGGCACCAGACCTCTAGGTATAACATTTCCTTTCAGCTGCAGCACTTTATTTCCTGCCATTTTATCTTCCCATTTATTTTCTGTGACATTTTCAACTTCCTCTTCTTCATTGTCATCAATCTCCATATTAGAGAACTCTCCCACTGTTTCCAGGAATCTCTTCATCTGTTCGTCATCTTCAAATACCTGCCACTGCTTAATATTATCTGGGATATATGGCCTGTAACGTACCTCCACTTCATATCTTAAAAGTGGATTCTGAGGAGGACAGAATGTACTGGCAGCTACAGCAAGAGAATCTGCTATTTTGTTCTACTCCCGGGGCATGAACTGTATGTTAAATGCCCAGAATAAATTTTCTACCATGTCCCATACTTCATTTCTATATGCTTTCAGGCGAGGATGCTTTGTTTGGCATTGATTCCTAACCTGTCTAACCACTAGCTCCGAGTCTCCGATGACTTTCAAACTTTGTATGCCCATATTCTTGGTTGTCTGTAATCCCAATAGCAGTGCTTCATATTTAGCCACATTATTAGTAGCCTCATATTCCAATTTAAAGGACAGCGGCACCCATTTTCCCGTAGGAGAGATTAATAACACTCCAGCTCTGTTACCTTCCTTTGAATTTTCTCCATCAAAATGTAAAGTCCAAATTTCTGATCCTTGGCCTTCTGAAGGCTGCTCAGCTTGGATTTGACCGAAAAGGGGCTCATAGGCATAATTTTGATTTTCTTCTAACATTAAACATGAGAAATCTCCCTCTTTGTTATAAACTGGGGAATTCTCTGAGCAGTCAGCCTTAGTTACCATTTTAACAAATCTAGTCTCCCTGTATAACCTCCTCTCTTGGCCCCCAAAGACTGGGACAGTAGCATATGTTAAGTCCATTTTGAGTGACCCTGTGTTAGCCACCTATAATATTTTTAGAACAAAAGGTGGCTAAATTTTCGGGAGCCTCCAAGAAACAAATTTTATTACTAAAACTTGTTGGCTCTTGAAGTCTCTATAGGGCCTCCTGCCTTTTCTCTCTGTTCAAACCCTTTACTACTGCTTTTTCGTACCTTAAAAGCTTCTGAAATCCTACAAAAAACCCACAGTTGAATACTTCTGCAGAGGACCTTTTTCTCTTCCTTTTCCTCTAAGCTAACCTCATTTTCTGTTTTCCCTTTTTCCCCATAAAAACTCACAAATCCATGTCTCTCCCTCCCCCCCTCGTTAAAACCCATTTCATGAAGTTTAAGACTCCTTCTTGACTTTATTGAAAGCTCTCATTCCCTTGAAAAACCATTAAAAACCATGGAAAAATGCATATTTTCTATACGCTGGGCTTTAAGCCCCCTTCTGCTAGCTCCATCAGCCTTTTCCTCCATATGTCCCGATGCCAGAACCGCATGCTAAGTCAGACGGGCGCTTAAATCTTGAAATTAATTTTCCACCCGAAAACATTGAAAAACCTTTGTAAAATGCAAAAATCGGGTTTTATTTTATTTTTCATAAAGTTTTTCCGCCAAAGAAATTATGTTAAATATTGACCGTCGATCTACCCCACAGATCAACGGTGTGGACTCTGACTTCCTTGTGGTCCCCGCCAATTGTTCCCATTTTTCCAAAAAATCGTGGTTTTCATTCCGCACCTCTTTTCATCGGGTGGTGGTTTTCTCCCGTCGGCCAACGATTCCATACGTTGGCCGACGCGTGTCCCTGCCCTGTTTCAAAAACCGTCGTGCTATCACATCGCCCGCGCGTTATCCTTCGTACCATGGCCCCGCAGCAGAATCCACCTCCGCCGTTCGATCTGGGCCCTCCCATACGACGGTTGCGTCGCCTCATGCGCTCGACGCTGTGAACGCACCCGTTAACTTCCCGGCGCGTTCGAAATCCGATCTCCGCCATCTGTCTGCGGATACGACGGTTCTCATACAAAATCTTGATTCCATAAATGCCGGTCCACCCCTTTTCCTCCGGCTCGAAAAGCTCCCCGGTGATCGCGGTACGATCGACGGCTCCGGTGTTCCATTTTCCCGCACGCCCTCCAAAGCAGGTTGACCTATAAACTTTATTTTTTACGTTTTTTTTGTATTTTGTAGGGGTGAAGTCGTTTGTTCGTGTTTTAAACAGGGTTTTCCAGACCTGGAGGGTGACGATCCTCCACGTCTCGATTCCTCCGTGGAGATCACCTACAAAGCCATTTTTCACGTCTCATCAGTGTTTCCACCGGCATTGATGCCTTTTTCTACCTGCACAGACCTGCACAGCAAAGAATACCATAAAAATCAACGCAGAGAAAGAGTATCAGATATTGAAGACAACAATGAACCAGAACAGCAGATTAGTGGATAGATTGCCGAGGATTACGACTAAGACAGTCATCAAAAGCCTAATCCCCGACTCAGAACACAGATTAAAAAGGAAAGCCTAAAAGTGTTCATCAGACATATTGCCTCCACCGCCGTATTTTGAGGCAAATTGATTCCTCAACCACTGCAGTGCCACCTATTGTTTCAAGACGCTCAATCAAAGGCCGAATTTATTGAGCAAAATCAGATATTTTGCCTCGAAGCAGCCAAAGAAGTTATTTCTGCCTCAGATTTAATGACAGAATGTTTGCAGAGTAACCCTAATAGTACGCAAAGCCTCAAATGTCAAACAAAGCTCCCTCTGAGCTTACTTCATAAGTGTAAACGCATTAATGCAGTGGAACACCTGTATGATTTCTTCATTGAGCATCCAAGGGCCAGGAAGACATTAATTCTGCATTAATTGTATTTGGGATCTTTTTATCAGATCTCACCTCCTCATCCTTCTATAAATACTTCAGTAGAAGATGAGTGAGAGGTTGGCTTTTGTTGGTTGTTAATGAAAATTGCTGAAGCATTGTAATGTAATTGAGCTGGAAATTCTTGACTGTAAATAGTGGTTTCACGGGCTCTTGGAGCTCTGCTTGTAGCAGATAGGTTAGGTTGTGAATGAAAGATCAGATTGAAACACTGAATCTGAAGATTGTGGCTTGGTTTGAAGCATCAATACAAGCTGATTTATGGGATCTATGGTCTATCTTTGATGGTGATGTTATTCTCCTTTTGTGAACTTGTCATTTTATTTCTTTTTTCAATGTTTCATTTCCACTATAAAAACAGTTTAAACGGGGTTAGGACCTACTGTATATCAGTAACCTTCTCTGGCTGAGAAATCCTTATTTAAATGTTTTCTTTCAACTGTGTTATTTGGAAATGATTTAATTCAGTTTAAAGATAGGAATGTTGGCATTCCCTCGTCTTGTTGTTTTAGCTGAATATTATTTTTAAATGTTAATTTCATTATATGTTGTGTGAAGATGAACTGAGGAAGATATGGCGAGCCCTGGTCCCAGTCTTCTTTGCATAACTATTTGATTGTTTCCCTTAGAATGTGTTAAAAGCTGGATAGTTTCAAAGTACTTACCAGATCTTAGGCCATTCTGTGTTATCTCTGTGATTGTCTTTGTTTTTATATGTATTCTATTGGAAGTGTATCAAAGGCTGGATAGTTTCAAAGTACTTACCAGATCCTAGTTTGCTTCTATGTTTCTCTTAAGCGCTTGGTCAAAGGCTGGCTAGTTTGAAAGTACTTACCAGATCCTGGGCTGCTCTTTGTTCTGCATATGTCATTTCCCTTTCTTATTGTATCATTCCATTCCATAAATCAAACTTAAAGAGATCCTTAGGCATAGATGACTTGCCCCATAGATCACTCTTGAACCTGAATGTTTCAATTAAATCCTCTTATGACTCCATAGCCCAATGGATTGAAAACTTGCCATCATCTTTCTTCTTGATCGAAGCTTACTCTTTTTCTTGCAACTTCTCACCTTTGAACCTATTTGCATATAGATCTTTCTGCCTCAGACAGCAATTATGTTCAATCATCCGAAAAGACCAAACAAAACCCTTGGACCTCATAACTAGCCTAATATCATTACCCTAAGCTTTCAAAGAAAATATCCATCTTTGTATATATTGGAGAGATCCCTCTCCGGATTCAGGAGGGCTAGATCCTAGAATCCCAAAGTTGGTTGAAATGATGTTAACTCTGTGATTGGACTTTTTCCAATCTTGCTTATTACAGAGACCTAACATTTCTGGCGACTCCGCTGGGGAACTCCTTACCCAGAAACTTCATAAGACCTTGAGAGTAAAAAGCAGCTTTTTCAAGCACTACCAAGAAATGGTAATCATGATGAGACTTGTTGGAATTAGTGACTAACTAGGTCAACCCTAGGATTCTTCAAGTTTTTTATCTAACCTTGGAAAATCAGCTAGCTTAGCCATAAGGATAGACTGTCTTTGTTTCATAACCGTAGCTAAGTTTTGAGGCAAAGTTAGGACATTCTTTTAAACCACAAATAAAACAATTCAAAAAAATACCAAAAACATTTCAGATTGGTAGTAAAACACTAGTTTTTGATATCTTGTTTACATTTTTGATGTGTTTTACTCTATACTCTTAAGACAGAGTCTGGAAAGGGCCAGGTAGCCTCCGGATCTCATCCTCTTTTTGAGGTGACATATCTGGTGAATGCCCTCCCAGTCAATCTCTGGTTAGAGTTTGTTGTGTTTTGAGATATCCTTGAAAAGGAAGGTTTCACAAACACTGTGGTGGACAGTGTACCCCTTTGAAAATATTCTAAAATTTTCACCTGGCGACTCCACAATCCTGAGCAGACCTTAAGACTTCACTGGGAAGAACCCCCATTCTTACAATATCCTTCAAACCCGATTACAAGGCTATAGGATTTGAATTGTGAAGACAGATTAGTTAACCTCCCAAAGATTGTCATATCTGGTTGAACTTTTCCTGTTTAGTCGGGCCTAAACATACAAACATAGTGGCTCCTAAAAAGATTCATACCAGAGCCCACCCTGATCCTAATCCACCTGAAATAGTTGATAACCTTGAAGCAATCCTTAGGAAGTCTCCTAGGATAGGATCTTCAACTGCTTTCAGAACATCCCTAAGAGCTAGTTCATTCCCTGAGAATCATTCAGCTCTGCAAAAATCACAAACTGACTTATTGAACCCATTCAGGACTAGGTCATTTGGAGATTTAGATCAGCTAGATTCTGAGCCTTCACTTTCATCTCCCGAAACAAGTGAGCCCCTTCGGGATAGAGAATCAACACCTCCCGATTTACATTTTCTACATAATCTAGGTGCCTCTTATCCAAGTCCAGCTCAGAAATCTACTGTTGTTCCATCCACTTCTGTTAATCTGTCATCCACTATTCAAACCACTCCACTTCCACCCACACCTCCTCTCGTAAACCCACCTCCACTACATATCATGGCAGCATGGTATGCTCCCTTAGTCCTTCCTGCACCATTAGTCAATCTTCCACAGGACTATCAGTCCAAAATTCCATTATATGATGCTAGCAATACTATAACAGCATCTCAACATGTGGACAAGATGAATGACTACTTTGACAGAAATGAAATTGATGATGATTCTGTCAAGCTTAGACTATTTGCTCAAATTTTGGGGGGAGAAGCAAGAAAATGGTTTAAAGGTTTAGCCCCCCATAGCATTAATGATCTCCAAGGCTTCCATCAAACATTCTTAAACAAATGGGAAGTAAGGAAGAATCCTCTCCAAGTTCTTGCTGACTATAACAATCTTCATAGGAACCCAGGGGAAAGTGTACAGGCTTATTGTACCAGATTTAACAGTGTGTATAATGCACTTTCCCCTGAACTAAAACCTCCTCAGGGCTCAGCTTTAAACAAATTTCCTGAAGGGTTTGATCCTGACATGACATATTCACTCAGAGAAAGAGTTTTTGCAACCCTTGAAGATATGCAAAGAGGTGCTCTTTCTGTGGAAGTCAACCTTATGGAGAAGAGAGCAAGGATGAAAGCTGAAAAGAGAGTATCCTTTAGAGAGGAATCCACCCCTTCTACTTCAAGCTCAAAGATGGAAAGACTGATGGAAGAAATGATGAAGAAAATGAGCATTCTAGAGAGAGCACAAGCAAGTTTAAATCAAAAAGCTCCTCAAAACAGGAACCAAAACCAGAATCATAATGTTAGAAGAAAACAGCCTCTAAACAGACCCAGGGAAGATGATCAACAGATCACTCCTCCCTTCCATCAAAACTTTTTAAGTGAGGTTCAGCAAATAGATGAAATAACAGAGGATAATGATATAAATTTATTTGGGGTAGATGATGATGACTTCGAGGTTCATTACGATAAAAAACAAGGTCTTTATACACCTTACGATGACAAAAGAGATGATAATGAGGATTATTATCAAAACATGGAAAACGTTGTCATAGAGCCTTCAAGGGAATATGAACTCAGAAGCAGATCTAATCAACAAACTCCCAACAATAAAACCTCTGACAAGCCTTCTCAAAACAGCACTGCAACCAAGTCTAAAACAATCAAACAAAAAGACAAAACAGTGGCTGTTAATTTTGGTAATGGTAAAGAGAAAGACACTCAAAATATTGAAAAACAGAGTGCAAACATTAGCAGTACTAACACCCCGGTTAGTACTCCTGGTAAAACAACTGTTTCAACTGTAGATAAACCAAATCAGCAAACCGTTATTGCTGATAAAGTGGCAGCAAACAAGGCTGAAGTCAATGCTTTAAAGAATCAAAACCTTTTCAGCCTGGAACAGGAAATCTCAAAGATCAAAATCTCTGTTCCTTTGACTGAATTAGTTGCCCAACATGTATATAGGTCCAAAATTTTGAAGGCTTTGAACTTAGAAGATAATGAAGATACACTCAATCTTAATGATGACCAACCAGAGCTTATTTTTGGTCCAAAGATTGAAGGTAAATTCCAAGAGGGTCCTGTCCCTCCCTTTTACGTAAGCTTAAACATTCATGACAAAATTCTGCACAATGCTATGCATGACTCGGGCGCTTCCCATAATTTAATGCCAAAAGCTGTAATGGAAAGCCTAGGTCTTGAAATTACCAGACCTTACAAAGACTTGTACTCCTTTGACTCAAGCAGAGTTAAATGTCTAGGATTGATAAAAGATCTCTGTGTTAACTTAGCCCAGATTCCAGCCAAGTGTTTAGTCATGGATGTTGTTGTGGCTGATGTACCCCCAAAATATGGAATGCTTTTATCAAGATCTTTGGGGGCTAAGTTACAAGGAACTATGCAAATGGACATGACCTATGCGACTATCCCTGTTTTTAATCAGGCTAGAAGGCTTTACAGAGAGTCACACATGCAATACACAGTGACAAGTCAAGACCGGCCTCAAAACTCTCCTCTGTATGTTGTTAGCACGAGCCTTGATTCTTTTATCATGTTCAATGATGAAACACTTACAGGACAAATCATTTCAACAGAATTAATGGCTGAAACGGAGAAAGAGAAACACAACGCTGAACGGCCGAAACAGTCTACTGTATCTGAAAATCCTAGCGAACTAAACACGGGTCTTGAAATACAAGTCATTAATCCATTAAACTTAAAGCTTAACAGTCAAGAGGGCAACCCTCAACCCGACGAAAAACCTGAGGAATCAAATCATACAAAGCCCATTCACCAAACTGAAAATGTTCCTCTCTGGACTATGTATTTTGATGGGTCATGCACCAGAACAAATGCTGGTGCAGGTGTCTGGATTACTAACACTGAAAACAATCATACAGAATGTATCTCATGTAAATTAAATTTTCAGTGTTCCAACAACATAGCAGAATATGAATCCCTCCTCTTAGGCCTGCATCTCTTAAAAAAGCTAGGTGCCAAAAGAATTAATGTATATGGGGATTCTGAATTAATCATTAGGCAAGTCAACAGGGAGTATAATGCAAATCACCCCAGACTTAGGGCCTACAGGAATGATGTCATGGATCTTTTAAAAACATTTGAGGAGTCCAACCTGACTTTTGTCCCAAGGAAAAGAAATATTGCAGCCCACAATTTAGCCTTTGCTGCTAGAACCTGCCCAATGCTATATGATGACACATCTCAGATTAAATTCAGACCAGCTATCCCGGATAACAAGAAATATTGGCAGGTATTTGATGGAGATAAACAAATAGAAGACTTCATGCAATTCAGAAATGAGTTTGAACTCCATAGTTCAGATTCAGATTATGATACAGACTGCAGTGAAGAAAATTTTCTTGGTGAAGAAGAACCGTCTCCACAGCTGGTAGATATAAACCTTCAGACTATCAAATTTAGAAACCAAACAGAATTAAGTGCAAAATCTGAAACAGAGGAATTAGAAACTCTACATTCTAAGGATGATAGTTTGCCCAAGGGTTTGGCCCCTCTAGAAGAACTGTTTGATTTTGATGATGTGGCCAGCAAACCTAAACTGGAGCCTGTAGAAACTGAAGTGGAGGAATGCAACATAGGCAGTGAAGAAAAACCGAAAATGATCAAGCTGTCCAAAACCTTGCCAGCTCACATTAAATTCAAATACTTAGAGCTGTTCAAAGAATTTTTTGATGTTTTTGCGTGGAGTTATGAAGATCTTAAATCCTATGACACTGAAATAATACAGCACAAAATCCCTCTTAAAGAAAACCAAAAACCATTCAAACAGAAACTGCGCAGAATAAACCCTGTCCAGTTACCATTGGTTAAGAAGGAAATCATGAAGATGCACGATGCCGGTATTATTGTCCCTATTAGGTATTCTGAGTGGGTGTCTAATCTGGTGTCTGTTAGGAAGAAAACTGGAGAAATCAGGCTTTGTATAGACTTTAGAAATTTAAACAAAGCTTCATTAAAAGACAACTACCCTTTGCCCAAGATGGATCATATTTTACAAAGGGTGGTTGGGTCTAAAAGAATTTCTTTGCTGGATGGCTATTCAGGGTATAATCAAGTCTTAGTCCACCCTGATGATCAATTAAAGACAGCTTTTACTACACCCTGGGGCACTTTCATGTATGTGAAAATGCCTTTTGGTTTAATGAATGCTGGAGCAACCTTTCAGAGAGCCATGGACATAGCATTCTCGGAAGAATTAGGCTTCTTCATCATTATCTATCTTGATGATGTAACTGTGTTTTCAAAAACGGATGAAGAACACTTAGAACATTTGAGGAAAGTTTTCGAGAAGTGCAGAAGGTTTGGGATATCTTTGAACCCCAAGAAGACATTATTTGGTCTCCAAGAAGGTAAGCTCCTTGGACACATCATTTCAGAAGAGGGCATAAAGATAGATCCCATGAGGATTGAGGCTATATTGCAAATCTCTCATCCTCGAAACATCAAAGAGTTGCAGTCTTTCATTGGAAAGATTAACTTTTTGAGAAGGTTCATCCCCAACTTGGCCGAGCTCCTTAGGAATATCACAAACATGTTGAAAAAGGAGCAAGGGGTAAAATGGACCTCAGAAGCAAAGACATCCTTTGAGCTGGTGAAACAAGCGTTAACCAAAACACCGGTTCTCATAAGTCCTGATTTTTCAAAGGATTTTTATATCTTCTCATTTGCATCAGAACATACCATAGCTACTGTCCTTTTACAGAAAAATCCACAAGGACAAGAGCAGCCTATTGCATTCTTTAGCAAGGCATTGAGGGATGCCCCTTTGAAGTATAACATTATGGAAAAGCAAGCTTTTGCTTTGGTAAAGGCTTTGAAAGACTTCAGAGTATACATCCTTCACTCACACATCATTGCCTTTGTCCCAAATTCGGTTGTAAAAGACATTCTAACCCAGGATCCAGATGGTAAGAGAGGTAAGTGGATTGCTGTTATTCTTGAATATGATTTAGAGATAAAACCCACTAAGCTCATCAAAGGCCAGGGTCTAGCTAAATTAATGGCTGAATCAAATTGTGAACTTCTTGATATTAATATGATCGATGCTTTGGATAACCAAGAAGAATTCTCAACTCCCATTGTTGAAAATCATTTTGCGAATTCTCCTTGGTATACTGATATTGTTTATGTTTTACTTAATCTGAATACACCTCCTGGTTTATCCAAAACAAAGGCAAGATTCCTAAAGTTAAAAGCTGTAAACTATTGCATTATTGATAAATGTCTTTATTGGAAAAATGCTAGTGGTATATTGCTTAAATGTTTGCCTAAGTTTGATGCAGAAAAGATTAAGCAGGAATTCCATGAAGGAGAGTGTGGAGGCCATTTGTACTGGAAGTCAACAGCCAACAAAATTTTGAGGGCTGGTTTCTATTGGCCCACTCTTTTTCCTGATGTTCATAAGATGACCACTACTTGCCATAAATGCCAATTGTTTGAGGGCAAGAGAAAATTATTACCCCTTCCTCTGCATCCAATCACTGTTGAAGCTCCTTTTCAACAGTGGGGTCTTGACTTCATAGGAGAGATTCATCCACCATCCTCTGCCCAGCATAGGTGGATTCTTACCGCCACCGACTATTTCACTAAGTGGATAGAAGCCATTCCTTGTAGGCAGGCCAATGATTTGGTTATCATAAAATTCATAGAAACCAATATCCTTTCCAGATTTGGCTGTCCTACCAAGATCATCACAGATAATGCAGCAGCATTTGGATCAAAGAAAATGGTTGAATTCTGTCACAAGTATCAGATAACATTGGGACACTCCACAGCCTATTACCCTCAAGGTAATGGACTTGCAAAATCTTCCAACAAAAGCTTAGTGAACATAATCAAGAAACTGTTGGAGGACAATAAAAAGTCTTGGCACACAAAGTTGATCCATGCACTTTGGGCTGACAGATTAACTTGGAAGAAATCTATTGGTATGTCACCCTTCCAGCTTGTGTATGGTACAGATGCAATTTTTCCTAACAGCCTTGGTGTACCAGTTATGAAGTTAATTCAAGAGTTGCAGACTGAAGAAAATGACATAATCAGAAGAATAAATCAGACCATTCATCTTCAGCAAACCAGGGAGGAGGTATATAACAAAGCATTGCAGAAGCAAGACAGTATCAAGAAGATATTTGATAGAAGAACTAAGGCTAGCAATTTCAAGATTGGGGACAAAGTTTTAAAATGGGACTCAAGAAGGGAAGAAAGAGGCAAGCACGGAAAATTTGACAACCTATGGCTTGGTCCTTACTCTATTCATTCAGTTGCTGGAAACAATGCATTTTTCTTACAAGAACTGGATGGAACAGAATTGCTTGGGGGACCTGTCAATGGCAGGATGCTCAAGAATTACTTCTCTTGATTCATGATATGTTTTAAAGCCTTCATTTTTCTTTTTCCATTATAAATATTTCAGCCACCATTGCATTCAACTTGTAAAAAATCAAAAAATACAAAAACAAAGAAAATGAAAAGAGGGCAGAAGGAAAACAAGAAAGGCACAGCCCCATGCCAGAAAAGAGAAATAAATCTGAAGTGTGCAAGCTTAAATGCCACTCCTGCAAAACACACTTCTAGTTAGTCAAACAGCCTAATCTTGACTGACTAGTTTTAAATTTACTGCTGATAGGGTAGAAAATTTTATTTGCCAAACTGTTCAATCTTGGCTTATCAGTTGTTAGATTAGGATAGAAATAAAGATTCAAACAAACTCAAAATCTGAACCAAAGTTTCCAAAGAGAGACGACTCAAAACTGTTTTGAATATTGAGTCAAAAAATATGAAGACCTGGTTCTAATCCACTCAAAACTTGAACCAGAAGAAAGGCAAAGACAGCTCACAGAAAAAAGAAAAAACAGAGCTGTGAAAACAAGAAAAGGCCATAATGAGAAACTTTCAGATCTTAAGCCTTCCATTTTTTATTTTAATTTTCTGCAAATAATAATCTATGTGCAGCTTGTTTTTATGCCATAGATCACAGCAAGTTAAACAGCTTAATCTTGACTTGACTGTTTTTAAATTTTTGTCATAGAATTTAGAGAATGAGAGTCTGTTGGACAGCTTAATCCCAACAAGACAGTAGATTAAGTAGAGAAATATCTGAGCTCAACTGTTTAATCTGAGTCCAGGGAGGAATAAGGAGTAGAAGTAGATTATTTTTTATGTTTTCAAAGGAATAAAATATTGTGAAAAGAGTTTGCCAATCCAAGTGCACTCTGATGAAGAAAAAAAGGTAGAACAGTAGGATTGGGTAGGTAGAAAGTTTGTATTGATGAAGAGACATGGTTTTATTATTGCTAATATGTTTTCAGAGCAAGATCATTCAGCAAAAGAAGGGTAGCCCAATGGGTCAGGCACAAGTCAACCTCCCAGAGAAAACAAGTATGAATTCTTGATACCTTCAAGAAGGCACCATCCCCAAATGGAGCCGCTGTTAGCCACCTATAATATTTTTAGACCAAAAGGTGGCTAAATTTTCGGGAGCCTCCAAGGAACAAATTTTATTACTAAAACTTGTTGGCTCTTGAAGTCTCTATAAGGCCTCCTGCCTTTTCTCTCTGTTCAAACCCTTTACTACTGCTTTTCCATACCTTAAAAGCTTCTGAAATCCTTCAAAAAACCCACAGTTGAAGAATTCTGCCGAGGACCTTTTTCTCTCCTTTTTCCTCCAAGCTAACCTCAGTTTCTATTCTCCCTTTTTCCCCATAAAAACTCACAATTCCATGTCTCTCCTTCACCCCCCCCCCCTCGCGTTACAACCCATTTCATGAAGTTTAAGACTCCTTCTGGACTTTATTGAAAGCTTTCATTCCCTTGAAAAACCATTAAAAACCATGGAAAATGCATATTTTCTATGCGCTGGGCTTTAAGCCCCTTCCGCTAGCTCCGTCAGCCTTTTCCTCCATATGTCCCGACACCATAACCACGTGCTAAGTCAGAACGGGCGCTTAACTCTTGAAATTAATTTTCCGCCCGAAAAATATTGAAAAACCTTTGTAAAACGCAAAAATCGGGTTTTATTTTATTTTGTCGTAAAGTTTTCCGCCAAAGAAATTATGTTAAATCTTAACTGTCGATCTGCCCCACAGATCAACGGTGTGGACTCTGATTTCCTTGTGGTCCCCGCCAACTATTCCCATTTTTCCAAAAAACCGTGGTTTTCACCCCGCACCACTTTTCGTCGGGTGGCGGTTTTCTCCCGTCGGCCAGCGATTCCATATGCTGGCCGACACGTGTCCTCCGCCTTGTTTCAAAACCACCGTCCTTTCGCTTCGCCCGCGCGTTATCTATTGTACCATAACCCCGCAGCGGGATCCACCTCCGCCGTTGGATTTTGGCCCTCCCATCTGACGGTTGCTGATCGCCTCATCTGCTCGGCCTTTAACGAACTTGCCCACCCGTTAACTTCCCCCGACGCGTTCGAAATCCGATCTCCGCCGTCGGTCTCTGCAGATCGACGGTTCTCATACAAAATCCCGATTCCATCATACAGTCCACCTTTTCCTCCGCTGACTTTCTGAAAAGCTCCCGACCGTTGATCGCAGTACGATCAACGGCTCCGATTGTTCCATTTTCCCGCACGCCCTCCAAAGCAGGTTGACCTATAAACTTTATTTTTTACGTTTTTTTTGTATTTTGTAGGGGTGAAGTCGTTTGTTCGTGTTTTAAACAGGGTTTTCCAGACCTGGAGGGTGACGATCCTCCACGTCTCGATTCCTCCGTGGAGATCACCTACAAAGCCATTTTTCACGTCTCATCAGTGTTTCCACCGGCATTGATGCCTTTTTCTACCTGCACAGACCTGCACAGCAAAGAATACCATAAAAATCAACGCAGAGAAAGAGTATCAGATATTGAAGACAACAATGAACCAGAACAGCAGATTAGTGGATAGATTGCCGAGGATTACGACTAAGACAGTCATCAAAAGCCTAATCCCCGACTCAGAACACAGATTAAAAAGGAAAGCCTAAAAGTGTTCATCAGACATATTGCCTCCACCGCCGTATTTTGAGGCAAATTGATTCCTCAACCACTGCAGTGCCACCTATTGTTTCAAGACGCTCAATCAAAGGCCGAATTTATTGAGCAAAATCAGATATTTTGCCTCGAAGCAGCCAAAGAAGTTATTTCTGCCTCAGATTTAATGACAGAATGTTTGCAGAGTAACCCTAATAGTACGCAGAGCCTCAAATGTCAAACAAAGCTCCCTCCGAGCTTACTTCATAAGTGTAAGCACATTAATGCAGTGGAACACCTGTAATGATTTCTTCATCGAGCCTCCAAGGGCCAGGAAGACATTAATTCTGTATTAATTGTATTTGAGATCTTTTTATCAGATCTCACCTCCTCATTCTTCTATAAATACTTCAGTAGAAGATGAGTGAGGGGTTGGATTAGTTGGTTGTCAAATGTAATTGTTGAAGTAACATAACTGTAGCTGAAGCTGAAAGCTCTTGACTGTAAATAGTGGTTTCATGGGCTCTTGGAGCTCTGCTTGTAACAGATAGGTTAGATTGTGAAGAGAGATGGATTAAAACACTGGATCTGAAGATTATAACTGGTTTGAAGCATCAATACAAGTTGATTTATGGGATCCTGGTCTATGCTGACGGTGATGTTATTCTCACTGTGAAATTGTCATTTTATTTATGTTTTCATCTTGTTTCATTTTCCGCTATAAAGAAAAGTTTAAACAGTGTTAGGACCTACTGTATATCAGTAACCTTCTCTGGCTGAAAAATCTTTATCCAAATGTTTTTCTTCTAACTGTGTTATTTAGAAATGATTTAATTTAGTCTAAGTACAGGGATGCTGGCGTTCCCTCATCTTTTTGTCACTGCTGAATGTTATTTTTAAATGTTACTTTCTATATATGTTGTGTGAGGATGAATTGAGGAAATCAAGGTTAGCCCTGAGTCCCTTTCTAGTTTGCTCAACTATTTGATTGTTTCCCTTAGGATGTGTTAAAAGCTGACTAGTTT